>UNPT01000237.1:0-78697 GCA_900536445.1 Hymenoscyphus occultus | reverse complement strand
GGGGGGGTGATGTGACGGTTATGGTCACGAGGGCTGGATGTCACATGCTCGCTTAGCGAGGCGCGCTAGTACTAGCGTGCGCGACCTGTATTTAGTTCCCAGCTCTCTCGAGCTCTCCTTCTCTCCTCGTCTTTTGTCCTAAGAATAGAGTGTTGTTTGTTCCGACTGTCCAGAAGCACGTCTGTCACAAAAATAATTTGAAAAGGTCTTTTCTTACTTATATTATTAGAACTTCACGTAATACTTCAGGCTGTAGTTACGGCTATAAGTGGGCATGGCTCTACGAAGATTACTATCATCGAGCTTTTATAGTGACAGTTACAAAATCAAGTAATCAATACACCATTCCTTAAACTTTCATTGAATCATAACATTCGTTACTCGTAAAGCTACACAACAAGGTACAAAATCAAAAACGCCTGAACCTAGGGTATATATAAACTTCCACCTGCAGTATGTACACCAATCTTTCTGCGAAAAGACCATGGCTCTAACCTTTTTTCATGAACATTCAGCACAGCTGAAAGAATTCTAGAAACCCCATCCAAACTCCTGGATGTCTTCTGGAAAGCATGCTAACCGCTCCTTAGCAATAGAGCTTTCTAACCTCGTCTAGAGGGAAAGTGATGAGGTTGTTGCTGGCGAGGTTCTTGTTTGTACACTTTCGTTGTCCATACTTCGAGGGTTTTGCACTAAGAACTCCATGGATGATTTACAGTATGTCGTTATTGTCGAACCATTTAGAAAGAAAACCAACGGGTCAAGCAAAGTTCTTTGAACAAGGGATCTCAGATCAAAAGTTCCTTCAAGGAAACACCGTAGAGGCTTGGAAGTATAGAGTCCAGCTCGAGTCGAAAGCTTTTTACAAGATATCCTCCAATCAAGACAAAATCTATATTACAGGTGTCACCGCAATGGAAGCGGTGGTAAAGGCCGGTCATTTTGCACGTAAGTCGCCCCAGAAAACGTTGTGAATATTGTTGTGCTATCGTTTGCCCTTGCATCTTGCTCGATTTCCCGCTGTTGGCCAGCTGAGTGCGTCTCACGGGTATCCATCACTATAGGAGATAGACTGACCCCTAGCATCGGAAGTAAAGGCAATTCCTTGGTGTAAGGGGGCAAGGTACTGAACTCTCGCAATGGAAGAACTTGGTGATTTTGTGGATTTTCAGCTGGAGGAGATTTCGTTCTGTCGAGTAAGTCTGTAGCTCTCAAAAGTCGAGGATGGTTGATATCGGATATGTCTAACCCCCCAAGCTTCTCAACATCCCTCAAGAGTGGTACATCATCTGTAGCGCATTGATGCCAGCCCTCATACCCTGCTCCTTCATAGGCCATGCGTTGTAGTTGCAGATAACCATCGGAAGTCCAAGAGACACGAGCGAGTGGATTTCCGAACACAATCTGTTGTATTTTCCCTCCTATTACATGAATATATACGGCAATGATATTCAATAGGATAGAGAAGAACACAATGAGAATTACCCCAATGAGGGAAAAGTTTTGGTAGCCATCCATGACACGAACCATTTGACTGGCACAAATAGTATCTTCTGCAGAACTGGTATTCAGCCTTATGAAGCCAGCTTTGCGAGACAATTGGTCCGTTGTATATTCATACCCGTTGTCGTTTTCATTATCGTGTCCCTTGTCGTGTCCCTTGCCGTGTCCCTTGCCGTGTCCCTTGCCGTGTCCCTTGCCGTGTCCCTTGCCGTGCCTATTGTCGTGTCCGTCCCTCTGCCTCCCCTTATTGGATTTTTGGAACCCCTGCGGGTCAGATTTATCTGTGACCATTTGTACAAAATTCATTTGTAGACTTGCGAGAGATGAAAAAAACCAGTAATCCATTTCGTTTTGCCAAATCAGTTCCGTTTTGTTACCTACCTGAACTACCGTGTCTTCAATTGTGTAAGAAGTCCCATGGGCCTTCAGACCCGACTGGCCCTGGCTACTTACGGTGTTGTATATACCTGACTCTTGCAAATGGTGCCCAAGAACTAGTGCTGTTGAACTTTGAAGTTTGTTAAGATTGAGTTGTGCGGATAACCTAGGTATGTCGCCAGCTGCAATAAGTGGTGTGCACCCCTCTATTTCAGCACCTCTCGCCGAGTTGGGATCACCTCTCACCAAATTGGGATTGCAGATCTGGTATTGGTCTATACACCCTATGCTAGTAATCGCGTGAGGTGGTCGAAAGATCGGTTTTTTGCCCTCATTTCCATCAAAAGACATCTTATCTGTGCCCGACGATTCGTTTGCGCGAAAGAAGGGATCCGTGATATTTGACCTATAAGCAATACCACTAGATGACATGATGAACACGACGGTATCAGAGTCACTCTTATCAAATCCCTCAATGGGTTTCCAGTCGGAGTATTGTTTGCTCGCGGTTTCGGCATGTATAGCTCTGGAGTTTTCCATTAGACAATAAATCAGAGAACGATAATTCATGACTTACTGAAGCTGGTAACCTGGCGAAGTGACCCAGTTCACATTGAAGTATTCATAAGTCAGATCCTTTGGATTGAATTTTTTCTTCCCGTTTTTCATGTCATTGGTGCTTTTGATACCGTCTCCACCCCTTCCGCCCAAATATATTTGCGTAACCTCTTGTATCTGTTGTTTTTTGTGTTTTCCATCGGTAAAAATCGTTTTGTTGAATTTAGCTATGTATTTGCCAAGGTTCAACGGCGCGCAAGTCGCCCGTTTCCGAAATAATAGGCGGTCAGAAGTTCTCGCATTCACACCAAGAATGTCCGCAGTATTTTGGAATTTAGTGTCTCTAGTTCTGGCAGTCCCGTTGCAAACCCCTTTCGGAAAAGGACATGGCACGTCTGTGCTTTCCAGGGCTTGAGAGTCGATTCCCTTCACCATATATGTATCACACATTAGATTTGTGTCTTGATTGTAACAACTGTTTGCATACGTGGCCGCCCCGGCATCAGTCCAAAGAGCCCTTTTGGCATTGGCTGTGTTAGTATAGTTCCTGGATTCATAGAAACCGCAATCGTCTGGCAGAAGAAGGACCTGGGGGCTAGCAAACTGGGTGACTTTGGAAGAAAAGACACTTGCAAGAGCGAATCCGAATGATATCAAAAAAGCCACGAAGATGTACTGCAGAGTGCTCCGAAAACAATACTGCGAGCTTGTCAATCCTGTGCGCTTTCGCCAACTGAATGAGAGTTGGCCAAGTCTCAACGCTGCGGTCAACGCAGATCCTGAATTTCGAAGGACGCTTTGCTGTTGATAGAACAAAGGGTGTTCGGGTTGACGGTTGTTTCGAGATTGGTGGATGATGTAGCTGATTATTGTCCAGAAAGATTGGCCAGCAGACTGAACTAGAAGAGCAAGAACGTTCGAAAGAATATTGCCATGTGACTCTTCAAGAGTTATTGTCGATCCAAACACAGGATGCTCGCAAAAGTTCTGCCAAACACCCACATATACAGGCGACCCCCGCATCATAAAATCGCACTGCGATTATGATGGTACAATCGAGGACTAACATGATATCAAGGAGAATATTCGGGGGAGGAGGGGGGGACAGTCGAAGCATATTCCATGCAGTCACGGAAAGATTTAAACTTATTGGAAGATGCACTGCCAACATCTGAAGATTTCTGTCACGTCTGCCTGATTCACAGATACCATAAAACAATATGATCTCAGGGATTCTCGGTTTGAGCCGTCGTATGCGGGAAAGAACCGGCCTCCTGGAACCGAGTTAGGACTGTCAATAGAAGGCTTGTGGTGGTCGCCACTGAGATGCACACGCATATCAAACGAAGCCGGTACACCTGTGCCACGGATAAGGCCAAAGTCGTATACACAAGAAACAGTAATTGTTATGTAAGGCGCCCGGATTCACGGAATACTTAGTGTGGGAGTGCTGGATCAGGCATATGTCGAATATATATACAGTGTACGCAGCGGACGCGTAATATGAGCTTCTCGGTATCTTTCCTTTTCTCAAAGACAGCGCTTCGCAGGGCTCTAGACGCACCTCAGAAACGAACTGCGAGGACAGCGTAATACTTCTGGCTAGGATATTGAGTAACGACTGGTTTTCGGGGAGGTGAAATATCAAAACGTGACTTTCATGAAACAGGGGATTCAATCCTTCGATCCTTCAGGCAGGAATTGAGGAACCACCAACACCAGATAAGGCTTCGATGAGATGGAAAGATGGGATGGAGTGATAATGGTGGTGCGGAAAACGATTTTCCCGGTTCTAGAGCCTCCCTGCATTGCGAAGGCGTTTAACGAATTTTCGCTTCTGCAGCAACGACGCGCTGGACGGTTGCAAACTCTACAGACCCTCCCGGAGTCATTATGCTGAGAAAATGACGTCGTGAATAAGCTCTAGTTTTGCTGGTGAATCGACAGAACATAGAAGGAATTGAAGTCGTCATACTTCGTTGGTGTTGTGGTTCAACTCCGGAATCCTAACCTCCCTTGTAGGGCAAGTAGTTATCTGACGATGACCGGCGACTGCTCACTGTTCTTGCGTAAGGTCTTGAAGCAGAGCGATTCGTCTCTTTAAAACTAGGGGGCGTCCAGGATGTCTTCCGGTTGACAAAAGATCGTGGCAGTGAACCATCCTCTCGTTGTTCTCACTTTCTTGGATCATATTAATGGTTGACTCAAATGGTTTGGGATTTTCGCTTCAATTATCCTAGAACTTTCATTCACGTATTTTAATTGTTCGAGAAATATTGACTGACCAGCGTATCAAAGAAATAACGACTATCCACATAGACGAGCCGATACTACTCTACCTCACTCCTTGAACTGAATATAGTAAGAATGAGATACAAAGAATATTGCAGTAGCAGATGAATGCTCACTGCAGGTTTCGTAGCACAGTATCTTGGGGAAGGGGGGTGGGTGAGGGTTATTGAAGGGTATATGTGTGTGGAGTATCGAGAGTGCAAGGATGACTAGGAAAGAGAGTTACATTCAGATAACTGGAATGCCCTAGCATAAGCTCCTCCTCTATTGCAGTACTTACTGAAATACTGTTGAATACTTCCATTCGGTTTTGTTCTATGCAGTAGAAACTACTCATGAGACCTACTGAGAACAGGGATTCTCAGCGTTTGAACAAAACCACTCAACTACTTAACTCGAGTAGTAGATTTGACTATTTACTTAGTACTCGAGTAGTTATATAAAACGTGACTCAGACATAAATAGAGCTGTTCCTGTTCTTTGAGATTATATTACCTTCGGGGCAAGGACGCTCGGCTTAGTCGGCTATGTCCGATTAGACGGACCGACAGCGAGCGCGCTGCGGGGACTCGGGCCGATTTATCCCGGACTACTTGAATAACTCATGAGTTACTCGAGTACTTGGCGAGTTGAGTTGAGTAGCCATTTTCGCTACTTGGGTTGAATTGAGTAGGTGGCCAATCTTGAACTCAGCGACTCGAATTATAAACGCCGACAGGGATTAAGAAGGCATGCCGAGATATATGTAAAGAAAAATGAGGAGAATCGCATTCGATAGAAATTTCAAGTGTAATATAGAAAGTGTATTACAGCATCAAGCGTGGCCAGAAATAGTGTGGTGCCCTCTCAGATTGTTTATCTATAGTTTCGAAGTTCGGCTACGAGATTTGGCTGTAAAACTCGTGAGCATATTAACCTAGACAACTTTGGGCTGGGATCAGTATACCTTCCATCAGTTTCTTCTTTTCCACAAATCTCTGCGTTGGTGCTCCATCGACAAACTACTCAATGAGTCAGTAAGGGAACGCTGACTATGATTATGAAACATACCCTTTCAGCTAGAGCATCCATGCTATTCACAACGGCAATGAGTCTAACACTTCTCTGAGGCTCGTTCTGCAGTCTTTTCATCTCCATCATACTCTTCCCGTCATTAACCTCAAGTTGGGCATTGAGATATTTTTGGACGTGATCGTGAAAGCCTTCTACCGAGAATATTTGGTTTACCATTCCCCATTGAAGAAGCTCTTCGGCACTCAACTTTCGTCCAAACATCAGGAACTCATTGGCTCGATGGACTCCCATGCTTTGAGCAAAGTTTATTGCCGAGCCATTCTCTGGGACTAGTCCGAGGGCCGAGAATGGTACTTGTAGATAGACCGAAGATGAAGCCAGTACAATATCTGATACACCGGTAAACCAAGCTGCCCCACCTCCAACCGCGGGTCCATTGAGAGCGAGAACAAACACCTTTCGGTGATCAATGATACTGCGGAGCATCTCGAGCGCTAACTTGTATCAGCGACAGTGGGCCGAAAAGCACATAAATAGAAGACTTACCTGGTGCAAATCTTTCCAAAAACGCTACCTTCTTTTCGGCATCGGTTGCATATTCAACGGTACTTTCAAGACCAGAGCCTACAGGATCGTTTTAGTAAACGACATTGAGTGTGTTTCATCATCCATAAACCAAAACAAAAAATTCATATACCCCTAACATCGGCGCCAGATGAGAAAAATCGGCCTTCTCCCGTAAGCACGGTAAATACGGTATCAGGATGCTCGTTCAACTCTCTAAGAGCAGAAATGGCTTCAAGCATCATTTTACCACCGAAGGCATTGAGAGTCTTTGGACGGTTGAACTTTTGCGAGCCTCTCGTTAGAAACCCAATCCTGGAGTATAAAGGGTGATGTTGAGGGTACCTTGATAGTTCCAATTTGACCTTCCACGGTAAGGACGATATCGTTGTACGTTGAGGTCATTTTGACGGCCTTCAATGCGTGCTTTTGTTTTGCATTAACGGATGAGCTTGAGGTCAGAGTCGCAGTGCAGAATCAGTATTGCAAAGAGTCAATCGAGTCAGTTATTGTGTCATAAGCTTCTGAGCTGTTGACGTAGTGACCCCTTAAGTTGACCGAGGTGAATGAAAACAGCCGAGGTTGAGCCTGTTAAGGTGATTACTAATCACAATATCACCCCACCCGGACCTTACAGCCACAACCCAGGAATCTCAAACAAACCTCGCACAAGTGAGGACTGCGAATACCCTCAAGGTACCGATACCTACTTACCAGGTTGCTCGTTGCTGATACATGATCTAACTCTTCTGTCAGGGCGAGTTTGTGGATTGAACGTGCAATGTCTGGAAAATATTACACCTCTCCTGCGAAGGCTCGCCGCTGCGGATATGTAGAGTTCGTTGTCCTCAAAACTACCCTTTCCTACCTGAAGCACCTTAGAAGAGCATTAAATCCTACCGAGCAAGTCTATTCCGCAATAAGAATCCATGCAGTGTGGTTGGGTTTATTGGCAAGGCATAAAATGGTTGAACATATGAATGACTATCATGCCTGCAGACAGTTCGACGATAAAGGACACATTCTCATCCATACCCGTGACAGAGTGCGCTGGCAAAAACTCCTAAGCCAAGTGTACTCGAGGGCCTGCCGTTAAAAATCAGCAAAGTCCGTTGCAGTAAAAATACTGTACTCAAGTACTATCAGTTTGCATGAGGGTTGCATTGCTACCATGTTGTCAACGTTGTATCATAACCGGTATTTCTGCCGATTCTAGCAACTCCTCTTCATTCGATCATAATCATGACAAGATAAAAAGTCTGAAATCTTGCCAGACCATGAATGCTTTATCAAAACCCGAAAACATCCTCATTTTGTCGTCTGATAAAGTGTTCGGCTAACTCATGGGCGCCATGTTTCAGAGATGAATGCAACCGGTTCCCACAATCGTTATACCTAGCATACAGTAGGTTGATTGTCCCGGGCCCCCCGTACTGTATACTCTCACCCATGCATTTCGCAGAAGTTTTGGAACATGCGATGCGTAAAGTTTAGGAACTACTTTAGGTGTTTGGCGACAAGCTCAAAACTTCGAAACCTCTTACCCCGCTTCAACCAATCGAATGACAAGAACAGAGCCTCTGAACCTTCTTTTAAGCTTAGCAAAGCTTGTGTTTGTCAATAATTCACAATTCCCTTTGCTATGTTTCCAAAAAAGGTCTGACTTCTGATGTATTTATAAAGTGTTTTGTTCTGACTCTCAGTCCTTTGAGACCAGCTACTCACAGTAAGCGGAAGTCCCAATACCTTTTCCGAGAACTAAATGAGGGTTCGTCTCTTAGCATCTTTTTGGCGTCGGCGCTGTGGTATACAGACGCCCTTGCGTTGTTTCCAATATTTTCAGATGGAAAGCGTGAGTGTTTTATTAAGACCCTTGGCCTTCTGAGACCCGATGTTTAATCGAAAGTTCCAATCGAAATACAGTATTACAGGTAAACTAACCTTTTATATATCCAAGCTGGTTTCCAAAGATCGGTACATTTAAACCTTTTCCGGAAACAACGCGAGGAGGTCTGTACATACTTCTCTTGATACGCGATATAAAACATTACCGCAAGTTTACTGTGTGCACAGTCGAGGACAATGGTGCTGATAGCCGGCTCTAGGGTCCTACGATGGCAGACTTGACTTAAGTTTCCCAGAAATCCGCGTGGATAACCTAAACTCGCCAAAAGTTACTTCTCCAGTAGACAAACAGACGAAGCTACGATGACATCCGATCAAGCCATCCTCAAACCACTTTAAAGTTTATGTGTCTTTTGGCCGAGTTGTGCTTCGTCGTTGGAGGATACAGCATCGTTAGCTTAACGGCACGCCTTTGTAACGCTCTCGATTAGCTTTCAATCGAGTTCAACCGATGCAGCCTGGTAGTTTTTGTACTCCGAAATGTCTTGGCACCGAGTCTGTCCTATATATGATGATATTCCTTGGCTCACCAGACTTTCTGGTTTTTCCACCTTTGGGATCTTCCTCTCCTTCAGGTGGGCCTCTTGCACCTATTATATCGATCCGAGATGCTGGATTTGGCGGTTGCCATCCCTACCTTAATTGGTAGTTATTTAACGATCATTTCTGCTGTCTTTGTATTCTTGTGTTACGCGTTGTTGCCATTCCGATCTCATTTTAGGCATACACTCGTACTCAATCTATTTGCAGCAGGTGGGTTACTTGCTCTCTTGGCCCGGGTGTTGACTAACGCCTCTGTGAAGCCTTTATAGATGGATTGAATAAGACCATCTCTGGGACGTATGCATTGCAGAATGGACGTATTCCACCGGGATCACTTTGTACCCTGAACGGGGCTATTGGACATCTAACGGATCAAGTGTGTATCCATTTAATCCAAACATTGAGTCAATTTCTAAATCCAATAGGTAATGGATTTCTCCATACTCGGCATTGCATTCGCAACGTTCTTTGTCATCCGTCGTAGAAGCTATATACCACTCAGCGTATCTCCCGCGCGACGGCTTCTGATATTCATTGCAATATGGAATATACCTGTCATAACGAGTAATAGCATCCTCCCTTTCCAATGTTTCCACCACCTAACAAAGTTAGCTCTCATCGGCATCAAACTTGGAGCATTCGAACCAACAGACAACAATTGGTGTTGGATCAAGCAATCTTCTACCTCCCTTCGCTACGAGTTAGGTCACGCCTGGCGAATGCTCATTATCTTTACAGTCCTTGTGATCTACTCATACCTATTCTTCTACGTGCACCGTCACTTTGATTATCTCCGCTCGATGCACATCGAATCCAGTTCCGTTACATCATCACGCTGGTCCATCTACTCCGAGGACTCAGTCAACATCCTCGAAGCATTCGAAGAGTTTACAATCTACGACTCCGAAGATCCCATCGTCACAAGCTTCCGAGATAACTTCCCTCCTAATCCAACAATCAACACCGAGTCGAAAAACCTTGTGGCCGACGCAACAAGTGTCTACTCCCGCACCACCGACGGCACGCCAATAAACCGACCATCAAAACCCGCACCCATCACATCTCCCATCCTCCCCACGAACTTCGACACCCGAGACCCTCAGGCTCTGATCCGCCAACCCCTCCCCACGCCCACAACCAACTACCCCACAAAATCCTCTCTCGACGCACGAGAAGGAAGCACCATCAAGAAAATAATCTTCAACTCCTACCCCATCCCCTACATCATCCTCCTCCTCCCCTATTTATTCTCTCGCGCCGCGGAGGTTCTCCACATCGATCAGCGGAGCGTGAAGATCATGGAGAGCAGCTGGGCGTACGTTGGCGTCGTCAGCGCGGTGGTCTTTATCTTCAACGAAAGGATCTATGCGAGGTTTCAGGAATCGAGGTGGTTGAAGAGAAGCGAGCAGATTAATAAGATTAGTATCAGTCTGCCGGTCTTTGATGATAGGCGGTCGGGATAATATGGAGGTAGTGAGAAGACAGCTGCAGGACGGATCGATCGTTATAGTAGTGCTTTTGATTTCTTGGAAGCTCGGAGTCGGTCTTGGACTTTTCAAAATGTATAGCATATGTAATGGTCATTGGTGGCATCCGGCATGCCATGAAACTCGGGCCACATGACTCATGAAATATTATACTCTTTTGGTCTAGGAGATCAATAGCGAATCTTGAACGTAGCCTTGGGATTGGCGCCAGTCTGTAGGTGTCTCATGAGTAAACACCATGAACGAATTAGAGTAATATAGAAAACCCTCGATATTAGAATATAAGTTCTACTAGTATTCTCAAGGATATTCGCGAGAATATTCTTATGCTATAGCGAGGTTCTGTGTATAGACAACCACAAAGTCGCATATCTAATTATTAGAATATACATTATATTTATCGACCTAGTAATACTCGAGTACAATATATCTTACAGTCTTACTACGAGAAACTATGCTTACACGAACTATCCCTTCCAGACTCTATATATGTAAATCACTTCCCCCCCCCCTTTACTCCAAAGCAAAGTAAACGTATCTATTTACTTTTCTAATATCACCTTATAGAAGAACGTCGTTTATCTAACTATACCAACTTTCCAAGTATCTACTTACACATCCTAATCTAACCTAATTACACCATCTACTTATATCTATCCATTTACTTCAGAATACACGTTTAATTACTTTCTTTAAATACCTATATACTTTTTTTAAAAAAAATATATACTATTAATGAATTAATATATTATTCCTAGAGAGGAGAGATCTTAACAAAGTATAGAACGAAGAGAGTAAGACTAATCTATATTAGATATCAGATATTAGATAAGTATATTCTACTATACTTAACCATATAGTATAACACTTTCCCCTCCCTTCTTATTATGAAGTTGAAGTTCAAAAAAGCCTCTGGAAAACTATTGGATGTAGTTCTCCCATGCAGGGTGAACAGCTACGGGCGAATGAAGATAATAGTTACATCCATGGAAGCTACAGTGACACTTTCACACAAAGGAATCATCTAGATAGATACGCATATAAAGTGGAAAACTACATTAATAAAAATCTACTCCTCCAGATATACGAAAAAAGATACGCCACGAAAATAAACACAACACCACAAATAATCTAAGAGCCCCAAACAGAGAATAATAGTTAAAATAAATATAGTAATCGTAGACTCTATTCTACAACAAACCCCCCACACCACCACAAGAAAAAGAAAGAAAACCCCCATCTCAATCCTCGAAAAGATCTTCGAAAAAAGAAAACAGAAAGAAGAAAAAAAGAAAGAACCGCCTGCTAGCTGTGCAAAAGAATAAGACTCCTATTCATATATATCCCCTCTAGAAACATAACATAACATATTACATCAGATTCCAAGTAGTAAATCTCGCTAATTTCACCTCTCCCCCCTCCACACACCCACAAACAAACTCACTCGCTTAAGCTCCCGCAGACATACAAGCCGTCTGCTGCGTCTGGCACGCCTCGGGGGTAACACCCGCAGTGCCACCGTTAAAGGCATTCATACAACCATTCATCTGGATATCGCAGGCGCGCTGTTCAGCGACAGCCTTGCCGACGAAGGTGTTCCCATTGACGGAGAAGGGTCGCGTGGAATCGCCCGAGTCGGTCACGGCCGGGGCGTCGATGCCGCCTACAGAGGCGGCTTTATTCTTACCGCCTGCTGGTGCGGGTGCTTTGGTTGCTTTGCTGGCTGGTTCGGAGGTGCTGGATGGGGATGGGGCTGCGGATGAGGATGCTTTGGCACCGCCAGCGGCGTCGCCTGCCTTTCCGTCGGCTTTGGCGTCATCTGCTTTTCCACCAGTTGTGGCATCACCTGCGTTTCCACCAGCTTTGGCGTCACCTGCGTTTCCACCAGCTTTGGCGTCACCTGCGTTTCCACCAGCTTTGGCACCACCTGCATTTCCGCCAGCTTGGGCACCACCAGCTGCACCACCAGTTGCACCTCCGGCATTTCCACCTGCCTTAGCACCACCTGCATTGGCATTACCAGCATTGCCACCAGCGTTACCGCCAGCATTACCACCAGCTGCTCCTCCATTTGCAGAAACCTCAAACTTGGTGCAGTCATCAGGCGTACCACGTTGAGCGACAGGCATCAAGACAGGTTGATGGTTAGAGGCAGAAGTCATGGTGCAGACTCGATAGAATCCAGCAGGTAATCCTCCAGTGACCGTGGCCTTGAGAAGACCGTTTCCGTTTCCGGCATCGTTGATACCCTTGAAGAAAGCAAATTGGGTTGGGTCCATGGGCTTGCTTGGGGTCAAGCTTTTTCCCATATCTTGAACAGTGACGTGAGTGTGACCAACGACTTTTCCTCCTTCAAGTTGTTGTGGTGCGGAATAATAGGTGTTGTCTGCGTTGGTAAAGGACCCAGCAACCAGGTTGTTCACTTGGACGGCGATATCAAAGTCCTTGTTGGCTTGGACTGCTACTCCTGGCAGTGGGTTCATGATCAATGCTGAAATCATGGCGGTATTGGCTGGGATATCACCCATCACTTTTTGATAGGTTAGCAAATGGACATTGGACTTTCTTATGGTAAGGAGTTTGGGACATACCGATTCCGTTGCAAGAACCCCCCTTGACTTGAATACCATTGGTAACAGTCTTTCCCGAGCAAAAGTTGATGAAGTTGTTTTGTGATGTGAGAGACTTGGCCTGGCCAGCTGCGGAAACTCCTCCCTTTGATCCATCTGTGAAAGAACCAGATTGAATGGCATCCGCTGCTAATGTGGTACCAGTGGCATCATTGTTGCCTCCTTGGGCACCACCGTTGTTATTACCGCCCTTGTTGCCGCCGTTACCCTTGGCCTGACGAGCTGTCAAAGATGGAGTCTGACGACTTTGACCTCCTGCTAGGCGGTCGAGGTCGAAAACAGAACGAGCTTCCACAAGACTGGAGGTTGCCAAAAGGGCGAGAGATAATATTGGAAGGAGCATCTTGAGGTTGCTGTGTATTTGAAATAGGATTTACAATATTGGTTTTAATAGGACGGGGTTTTGAAAATAATAATGATGGCCCTGCCGGAGGTAAATTGTTTCAGTAGTAACGACACAGTCGTCAAGAAAAAGAATGTATACGGTGAATAGGACAGGACGATGGACAGTAACTAAGGAATGTGTGTATGCAAGTACGGAGGCGCTGGGAGGAAAAAGTGCATTGAGAGGAGCGCTTTCTATCTTATATCAGTCTTGGCTGTCAACTACGACGGAGCGGGCCTGAATCGCACAGGGGAAGATTGCAGGGGACGCACAGGGGAAGTGGTTCTGCCATCCCGAGCCGCTTCAATGTGGACGACACCATCAAGTTGTTCAGCCTCGTTGCTTCAAATGTTCTGTCACTTCTGTGGTGCTAGTTTCACGTTTTTGAGGAGCTCGGGCATAGAAACAACGAATCAGGAGGGCATAACCGATCTTCCACGGGATCCACTCCCTTCCGAATGCCAGTTCTGTAGACTCGCGTAGAACTTTGTAAGGGTAAGGGAGATTGTTGCAAGGTAGCGAATGGTAAGCTCATTGCTGTAACTCTAAATGTCCCTAATCATGCAACCGTTGAACCCGGGCTGGTGATTTGAGACAGAAAGAGCAAACAGAAAGGAAGATCTGATACCCAGAATACTTTCCAGGGTGGAAGAGCAGACAAATCGAACTCGTGGAACTGGCTTTTGGTCTGTTCTTTTTGGTGGTCCAGCTGTCAGCGCCGTCCTCGAACCTCTCGTCAAATGCAACCGGATGGCAGAGCGCTTGGATGCCGTGTAGCGTGTTATGCATTGCATTCATGGACCAGTGGTTCGCGTGAAATTTCTGCACCACCAACCACCTCTCTATTTGAGCCTCTAAGAAAAGCTTAACTAATTAAGCATCCCTCGATATCCTAAAGACAACCGACAATTCCTGTGTGATTCTTGGACAAATTTCGGATCATCGTCGTATTCTTAATTTCTCTCCACAGCAACGAGGATCATTGAGGTTGTTCCCTCTCATCCTCGTGGCGGGCGTGGAGCAGTCATCACGTATGGGGCCTTCATTTTACTTGGTACAGATGAAAGCGGCGGTTGCTGTGTCTGATTTTCTTTCGTTGTGACCGCTGGCGTTTCATCGGCCAACCCGAGACGCCGAGCGTCAAGATCGCATTCAGGGGCCGAGGGCGCGCTACCACCAATGGATCTCGGCTAGCATCTCTCAGACGAAAACCAGATGACGGAGACCACATGAATGGGCGCGCTTCTGTCTCAATGTTGGGTTGGATATTTGTGCTCCTGTTCCTACGGTTCTCAAGATGAGAGGAGCGGGAAGTGGAATTGGAATTGGAATTCGGAGATTTTCAACATTGCGCTTGCTTGTCGATTGGTGGAAGGCGAGGACTCGGTGAGGGTGGAGCCAACTGGTAGTTCGTAGTTCGTAGTTCATGGTGCACGGATTCCAGAGAGCGGAGCAATGGATCGCCCATGTTGGTGTTTGGTGTTCGAGAATTCAGAACGTTTGCAGTTCTTTGCAAGTGCACACGATGATCACCACCCACCTGCCGGGTACGAAGCTTGACTGTTGCTTGTTCTCGCGATACGTACCAGTACTCCGTACTTCGACGGTGTTTGTCCCGCCCCTTCGGATAGACGGCACTTGTGAGGCTAAGACCTGATATGCGTTGCGGTGGGTGAGAAGACGATTGCGATTGCCATATCAAAGATCAGTGGGTCAAGCGAAGAGCAACTCGACCTGCCATATGCAGCGGTACGGAGTCGTCCTTCGTACATAATCATCTCTCATATCTGCTGGAGTTTGGAGACGATGACAGGATGTCCATTTACGAGACGAAGGTTAACTCGACATGAGATGAACTCCTCAAGCTCCTGCCTTGGGAACTTCTCGGGGAAATTGCTCCGATTCTCCGATCGGCCCGATTATTTTTCGGACCTCGGACAATAATCCGTCATGTCCCGATTGAAGTTCTTCTTCGTCATGTGATTCGAGCACTGATACGTCCTAGCGTCATTCAAAATTATTGGCGGCATTGGCATAGCTGGATGGAAAAATGATACCAACAGAGGCAACTTCATCATCCCCATTAACCAACTAATTCCTCCTCCTCCCGCTACATACATCCAAGTACCGGCTCATTGATCCTCTGCGACACAATTGCCACCCCATCCACCATCGTTGCAGCTTGAGCGGACCGAGGAGCGTGCGAGGCAAAAGAGTGAAGCTTGATAGGAAAGACATCATAGAAGATGGATCACACACGAGACCCATGCCCCTGGGTGGCACTGAATGATTTTGGAGGTGCTTTCTGTATGGGAGTACGTACATCTGTCCTGCACTTCCCGAGGTGGCATCTATGGAAGAATGGGCGAGAAGGGCTTGTTGCGCCATTGAAGACACTTGCGCCGACGATCGAATAAGTTGGGCAGTCGCAAAAGCAATCACTAACATATATTCTTCTTGATAGGGAATTGGCGGAGCAGTATGGCACGGTGTGAAGGGATTTCGAAATTCCCCCTACGGCGAGCGAAGAATCGGAGCCTTAACAGCAATCAAGGCTCGAGCACCAGTATTAGGAGGCAATTTTGGAGTATGGGGAGGTTTATTCTCAACGTTCGATTGCGCCGTGAAGGGATTAAGGAAGAAGGAAGATCCATATAATGCCAGTACGTCAGGACTCAAGGGAGACATATGGATGGTTTGGATAGAAGGCTGATTTACTACAGTTATTGCTGGTTTCTTTACCGGAGGAGCATTGGCAGTTCGAGGTGGTGTAAAGGCAGCAAGAAACTCTGCCATTGGTTGTGCATGTCTATTGGCCGTTATTGAAGGTGTTGGAATCGGGTTCCAGCGAATGATGGCGGATAGTACCAAATTAGAGGTAAGTCCGAGAGCTTGTGTCTGCTCTTATACCGTGAGCTAATAATCATGCTTAGTTACCACCACCTCCACCCTCAGAAGCCGGCAGTACTGGATTCCCAGCTGTCGCATAACGACTCTCTACGAACGAACCTGCTATACCCATGTCATCCGTCCTCCATGACATCCCAACACAAACTCTACTCTTTCTGTCCGCCGCCGATAGAGGTACGGACTGTTGTATTTCGACCTCTTTTTTATCTGTCTGTGTTGCATAGCAGGGAATGGTGTACATGTAGAAATATAACTCTCGGGGAATAACTGAGATGACGAATCAATTATAATTCATGACCACTTTGCAGGTTTCTTCTTGGCAGAGCGAGCCCCTGGGGGTTAGTTGGTGTTGGTTGGATACTTATTGTATACGAGTACAACTCGAGCCTCAAACTGAAAAAGAATCAAACCCCCCCTTCTCTTTACCAGGTTTATAGACCATTCCCGTCAGCAACTCAATCCGGAGCATTTGACATACGTGAAACGTTCTCGGCAAGATGTGCGTGCGCTGCATAGGTGTGTTACCGTCGGCGTACACGCCACACCATTCCAATCAGTGCGAAACTCCAACTTCTTTTCTAAACGGGAAATCCTTTGTTGGGTTGGGGGTTGGTTGGGTTTACCGAATACTGTGCTGTACTGTACCGCATTTGTGTGTGCTTATGCATAATTCTTCATCCAAAGGGGTTTTTTCTGTCAGATTGTTCCTAAGGGGAGTTGGTATGAGGGTGGTTTATGGTTCATGGTTCGCTTTTTTATGGTTTATTATGGGATATATGTAGCTAATGCTTGTTGTTCCTTGGTTTTTGGTGGCGTGCTTGTACTTGGGTTGCTTGCATCTAGGTAGTAGGATTTACTCGTTTGATAGTCGAGGTAGGCCATATGATGAACGCAGCGTGATTGGGACTGGCTTTATTATGCTGAAATTTCCAGTTTTTTTCTTTAGGAAAATTTATATTCATTCCAACTATCTAGAATTCATCCCAGCATCCTACTCGAATATCCCAACTTCTCAAGAAAACTGTGGTACTCATAATCAATCCGGTAAAAGAAATCTAAGTTAGCAACTTGTCTTAACAGGAAGTAACTCGCATCTCTTTCGATCTCTACTAATACACTGCAAGAAGCCTCTTTACCTACAAATTATGCAGGATTCTGTAAGTGAAATTCTACTTTTACATAAAAAAACAACCGTGGTGAGGAGATTCCTAATTCAGACCTAATAGCTAACCAAGAATATAGGAATATACTTTTATACCTACCTACTCCCCCTCTACTCATTCCCCTTAGTTCCAGATGAACTAACACCTTCCCCCCTGCCCCATTAGCATAAGTACGCAGCTTACAAACACTCCCCTCCCATCCCTCGTGCCCCCCCAAAAGGCCCAATAATCCCTCCGACCCCCTGGAGATGGCTTGTCTTATCCCCGATGTAACACCAAGAAAATAATATATTCGATTACTATCCACCGGAGACCGAGTTCGTCAGATTTTCATATCCGTTCTGTAGGGTACGGGGTATACAAATGAGAACGAACGGTCTCTGCTCTATTCTAATTTCTATCAAACACCATTTTCAGGGAACGGAAATCACAACACGTCTCTAGTCACAAATTCAACATTGAGAAGTGAAGCGAGAATTGAGCTAAGAAGAGTAGATATCATGGTTCTCAATCGCTCCCTCATCGTCGCGGGTTACCCCACTGGCTACCCAGTCGTGGGAAAGGACCTGGTAGTCACCTCGTCGGAATTCGATCTCGACGCTCCTATTGAGGAGGGAACGATGTTGTTGAAGACTTTGTGGATGAGTTTCGATCCTTTTCTGTGAGTTATTCGGTTTCTCGTTTCTAGTTTCTGAAATCTGAGTTCTTTCTTGTTCTATCCTACACCTCTTCCATGGCTAGCTATCAAAATCCGAGTTTAAATGATACCTAACTCGAGCACATCCCCCCAAACAACAAGAGACTTCTCACTAAATACATTCTTTTCATTAATCCAGACGCGGCCGCATGTCCCCCCCCAAACCGCACTCCTACATCCCCCCCATCCCCCTCAACACCCCCCTCCTCAACGCCGGAATCCTCACCGTCCTCCAATCCCGCCATCCCTCCTTCACCCCCGGCGACCTCGTCCTAGGCAACGCCCTCTTCACCGAATACCAAATCCCCTCCGCCTCCCAGATCCTACAATCACCGTACGAAGGCGGCTTCATCCCGCTCCACAACCCTTTCTCCCTTCCCCCAGCCTACTTCCTAGGCCCCCTCGGTATGTCGGGCCTCACTGCTTTCTCTTCTTTATGTGAGTTTGGAGGTGGGGGAATTGAGAGGGGCAAGACCCTGTTTGTTAGTGCGGCGAGTGGTGCGGTGGGGCAGGTTGTTGGGCAGATGGGGAAGAGGGCTGGTATGAGGGTTCTGGGGAGTGTGGGGGGGAGAGAGAAGTGTGAGTTTGTGGTGCAGGAGTTGGGGTTTGATGGGGCGTTTGTGTATAGTGAGGAGGGTGTCGAGGAGGGGTTTGAGAGGGTGCTAAAGGAGACCGGGGGTGGTGGGATTGATGTTTATTATGATAATGTTGGGGGGGAGCAGCTTGATGTTGCGATTAGTCATATGGTGGAGTTTGGGAGGATTGGTATGTTTCCCCTTCCTATATGTTATCTATTCTTCTCTGTGTTCTCTGTGTCGTACTTGGATTGAGTGAGATGGAACTGATGAAAATACCTAGTCCAATGTGGAAATATGTCCCAGCAATCTGTTCCAAAGGATCAACGATATGGCATCAAGAATATGCCGCTGGTTATCCAGCGCCGTCTTACTATCAACGGCTTCATTGTCTCAGATCCGGAATTGGGTCCCAAGTACTACGAGGAACACCAACAGAAGATGGGGGAATGGATCAAGAACGGGGAGATGGTGGTGAAGATGGCGGTCACTGAGGGGATGGAAAATGCAGCTGAGGGATTCGTGGGGATGTTGAAGGGGGAGAAGTTTGGGAAGGCGGTGTTGAAGGTTGCGGATGTTTGATGGCGATGAGTTTGAAATTGATGAGTTGATGATACTTGATACCTAGACCTTGAGATATCGTGCTAATCTTGAAATGGGAGTTGTTGGGATTCGAGGGAGGGACTTGGGTTCTACCTCGTTCCTTCCTTTGCTAGTTCTTGACTTAACCGAGAAGTCAGTCGACAAACCATGTCACCATGGCATCTCTGAACGCGACGAGAGGACGAGAGCCCTCCTGATATGATTTCCACTCTCGAAAAAGAATCGAATGAAGGGGTGTGAGCCGTCGGGCGTGGAAGGAAATTGTGGGTAACACTGCACCAGCTGTATCTTATAAAGGTAACTATGTGCCCTTAGACTTGCAATTATCTAAATGATTGGTTGGCCCTGTAGAGGTATCGTACATCATTATAACAGAACTCATTTTAGCCTGGTTAAGCAATCGACCAAATCTTTTATATTTGCACAACTAATAAACGAGTAACTACCTACCATATTTATATTGATATAAGGATAAGAACCTGAATACAGTAGTAAGAATACTCGAAAACAAGGAATAATAAGTGTTAGGTACAATAAGTTCTACAGAAAAACATGTGGTATTAAAAGTAAATATCCCTAGTCTAGTTTTATCATATAATAGGAAAATCTTAGATTAAGATTATATATACCTACCTAACCCTGCTACGTGTAAATACGTATAGTATTCGGCAAAACAAACCCGAACCCCAAACCTAACAGTACCTAAGGATTTTTCAGGTTGGAGAGAAACAGGTTTTTGTAAAAGTCAGAGTGGTGGTTCTTTAAAAGAGGCAGAAAACTTTAGAACTTGGTATGATTATCTTATGATTATTTGTATATACATTAAGAAATACTAGTAAATAGTATGTACATGAAGTCGTAACAGAGAGCACAACTCTCCTATTATAATTCGTTAACCGTCCCAATCAGATTGCTCACAGCAACATCTCAGTAAGGCGCATAAAGGAAAGCTAATTGATCAATCTCATCCCCATCCTGACCAAGATACCCGACGACGCCCCACCCAGCAGGCGCAGAATAAGTCACGCAGTCAGACGTACTCTCGCCGGAAGAGAGTGTCCGTCCAGTACTCGTCGTAGCAGTGATGGAAAAGATTCTCGTCTGTCCGCTCCTCTGTCCTTGGCAGAGACGTGCGGAACTCCAGTACTCGCCCGAGTTGAGAACGAGACTCCTGCTCGTACCCCCGGTTCCACCGTGCGTGAAGCTTTGCCCTGATGCGAGTGCCAAAGAAACGGAATCGACGCGGTCGCCTCCGCGGAATGTGATGACGGTTGCGCGTGGGGATTCTGGGAGGGCTTCCAGGTCGTTGAACCAGGTTCCATGTGGTCCTCCGAAGAAGGGCGATTGGCGACGTGTGGGGTTTGCCGACCAAGTGAAGTTGACGGTGATGGGGTTGTGGTCACTGAGGATTGAACCATCGGCTTGGAGAAATTTGCTGGATTCGTAGTTAAAGTAGGTGCCAGTCATGGAAAGCTGCTTGGATCCACGGTAGAAGACTTTGTCGACGGTCTCGCAATCGCGGACGGTAGGTGGGTTGGTGCAAATGGTCTCAACGGTTGGCTCTACGCCTCCTCGCATAAGTTCAACGAAAGCATCAGTCATGCCGTTTTGGGTTCTGAAGACGGTGATCTTGTCAGGTATCCGGGTGTAGCGAGAGTTGGTGTCTCCATAGACAATAACTGAGTTGCCACTTGACCAAGTGTCGATATAATCTGCTACTTGTTTGAGATTTGCAGCACGTGCAGTCAAATCGGAGCTCTCAGTTCTAGGTGAAACAGTTAGCAAGTATTTAGATAAGAGAATGGGAATTTGCGAACCCAGCGTCAGTATGTAGGTTATACATATCAACATAGACACCTTCGGATACGGCTACACGCATGAATGTAAACCCCTTTGGAGTCAAACAATCTGCTCCGGAAGCATTGGAGCAAGTATCCCATTTCTCTCTTCTGAAATCGACCCAGTTGAAATTGGAAATCGTATTCAGACCAGAACCAACCACCACAGTACCCGAAGTTGGGGTTCGGAAAGGGTGTTTGTCTGTTGCATAGATATAAGAATGGAAAGCAAAATCTACCCATCAAGGTTAGTTTTGTGACATTCCTTGTAAATTTTTGGGATATTACCTTCTTGCAAGTTGATTATATCGTAATCGTACTTCGTAAACAAAGTTCCAATGGTTCCAGCGTTCGTAGCTTTGTCACCAGGTACCTCATTGCCGTTCAGAATTGCAGGAAGACCCGCAACATTGAAAGCTAAAATGTTGAAGTCGCCTCCAGTAGCCTGGGCCGAAACAAACGATACCAACGCCGCAACCGAGAGGCCAAAATTAAGGGCAACCATTTTCGAAGAGAGCTGAGTTATATGAAACTTTGGTCTTGACTGGCAGCTTGGTTAAGAAAGAATCATCGGGGAATACCCCTCTTTTATATGAGTGCTTGGTAGGAAGAAGCTCAAAGGGGGTTTCCAGGAACTTGAAGTTGATAGTCCGAGCGCCAAAAGCTTCCTCCTGGCTCCCAAGCCTTGGGCCACTACACGATACAGTACCGTACCGGGGGAGTTCATCCACAACACCTGGGTTGAGAAGGTGAACTCATCATCAGTGGGGACTTGTACCCGGGACTTCAACACCAAATCTGGGTTTGATAGCGATCGCAAGCTAGAGCTATACCACATTCAGCAACCTCAATAATGCCCTGGAAATTGGGGGGTGGACTTTGAAAAAGAATGACTAAATCAACGATCACCTTCTCCAGCGTTGTGGAAGTCATCCTGATTTCCATTGGTTACATTGGACATGGTTATTTGACAAGTGCCTTTGCTGCCCCGGAACTCTTCCCTAAAACAATGTTTTAGCGCGCGGAGAATTAATCAAGAAGAGAAGGACAGGAGTGCCTGCCCTGCCAAGGAGGGGTTGTCCCGCATCCTTCGGATGAACTCCGCAAGTTGCACTATCCACGTTCCTGTTTGTTTGGCCTTGTCCAGGTGCATTGCCACTCACTACTACTCCCTACTCACTCCTCACTTACTGCTTTGTGCTCGGATGTAAATTTCAGTCATATTCCAAGGTCAAGTGTGCAAATGCGTGTACAGCCTAAATTTCGGTATAAGCAATGCTCCACCTTTCGCTAATAGCATCCCTGGGAAATGATGTTCAATATTTGGTAGCAATTTCTGATAACTTCTGATAAGCCCCACGAGCCCACCTAAATCGGCAAGTTTGTCGATCCCGACACCTTGTCAAAAGAAACTCCAGCAAACAACCTTCTCGAAGGCTCGAAGCCTACTTTGACACTGATATCCTTAACAAACCAAACGAAAGTTACGAAACGTTGCCCAGCGCCAATCGGGCAGCAAAACAATAAACAGGTGAGGTCGCCTTTTTGCTTGGAACCAGATGAGAAATGCTTGACTTGGTATAAGCCCCATGGCGACTAGGTGCAGGCATTGCACTGTTCAACTTTGAGTTAAGCCGCAACATACAGTAAGTCATATGCGCAATACGGATTTAATACACAAAGACACCAATCGCAAGATTTGAACTAATTCAAGCAGTGTTGCTTGTGATATAGCACTTGGAACTGACACTCGTCGCCTATCGTGCAAACAACATTTGTGTGAACCCTACCAACTATACTTCTAACTTATAAAAACAGGTTACGGTTATCGTTTGAGACAACACGAATATTGTCGTTGTGGAAGCATATGTAAAGGCCAATATTGGTTTTCAAATGCATATCCTTACCATTATTGCCCGCAATCCAAGTAAGGTTAATTCCTCAAAATTCCAGGCCTAGGGCCTCAATTGGCAACTCTGATTTAGAGCTCGTTTTTATCCCCGATTATAAAATGTAACAAGGGAATTCATATAAAAAACGATTCTCGATTATTTCTTGAAATTTTGCAACGGCATTACTTTCTTCCGTCCAGAACTCACCCCACTAGTGCGTGCTAGCTTATAATCTTCCCCTCTTATAAATATATCTTCACAGAGCCGCGCGCATAAATTGCGTACGCGTTCTACCTACGTACTAGTACTTCCTCCCCTTAGAGAGACATGTGAACATAAATCTGTCCTAGCAGTAACGTAGTAGAGTATGTAGTTAATTAGATATATTTTTAATGTTGTAAGCGAGTTTTTCCAGCGATATATATATATATGTTGCAAGGATAGTGATATATGCTTATAGCATGAAAGTAACACAGTTGAAACCATACATACTGGGGGTTTACTATTGAATAATAATTCTAAACGGCAGATTTTAGAGTAGAGGTTCTGTAAAACAGCGAAAGGGAGGAACAAGATAAAACAAAGGGTTCAAGGGATTACAGAAAACTCCCTACAAGGATATGTCGTACTTCTGTAGTCGTTGAACATCTTATCAATTGAAGTTTTAGCTTGAAAAACTTGATCAGGGATCATCTGCAAGCTCGCTTAGTCACTGATAGGTGTTGTGGGATCCAGTTGGTGTAGTGAGGGGAAAGGTGGGGAGGAAGGTCGGATCAACATTTACCTTCTCCTCGTCGAAGAAAAAAGGACAAGGCGAAGGATGGGATTACTGGTGGAATACTAGGAATAATTCCATGGATTCCTTGTACTTGTAGCTCGCACACTCTCTATATTGTTACTAGCAGAAACTTTGAACACTCTCACCACTGATCGGGGTCAGACAAAGATCTGCAGTCCCCAAGTCTGAATGGTGATCAGTCCGTATATCTAACATGGTGCAATAAAGATGTTTATCGCGTCCTACGAGTACACCAGCGCATTAGATTGGCGTAACCGAGGCTCAAATGATTTCAGCGGCACTGCAGTGTCGCATCTTCACGTTTCTTTTGCAGACTCGTCTCCAAACAAATGTTTTGTGTTGAAGGTGTCTCCCAACTCGACAGGGTATTGAATCGGGAAAGTGGTAACCATAACTTCATTAATTCATCTTGATTCAGACCTTGGTACTGCAGCAACATCTCGCTAATCAGGTGCCATATTAATCTATACCAGTGCTGGAAGATGTATTTCTATTCCACTTCCCGTATGAGGCAAGTATTCATCTTGGCTTGGGTTGAGAGCTAGAGAGATAAGTTGAACTACATCTACTTCAGTCATGCCCTTTTGTAACCAGGTCAAGTAATCGCTCGAAACTATCCCAGTGTCTTGCGCATATAATTCAATTCGATGTCCTTCGAAGAATCGGGACCGCCATTGAGCAGTCCCAAGGACCAGCCTTCGGGATTAAAAAAGATCCTATTCTTCACAAGTAGCGAATATGGTCAAGCAAATGTTATCCTGGCCGTGATGTACGAGCTTCTCCTGATGAAAAAATATGAAATCCATATCATGTCATTCGAACCCTTGAAGTCTCGCATTAAACTTCTCAACAAGCAAGCTTCGACGGAGGAATCGCATGCGGCCATTTTCCACACAATTCCCGGCCTTTCGATGGCGCAGGCTCTTGATAGAAATACAGATCACATAGGACCATTTCCCCCCGGAGTGAGGGGTGCACAAGACACTTATCGAATGATGTTACCTGCGATGGTAACGGCTTGGAATGGCCCTGAGTATATGATCGGATATGAGGCTTGTTTGGAAACGATACGATCACTCAATCCAGATACGATAGTTGTCGACCCTCTTCATGACCAAGGACTTCAAGCTTGCCAATCTTTATCGCGAAAATATATCATGCTCAGTCCGAATACCCTCCAGGACATCTTGCGCAAGCGACAGCCATTCTTCTCACAATTTTTGAGGTATCCTGCGTACGTATCCCCGCCTCCAAATCTGCAAAATGTCTCACAAATACAGCCTATCCTCAGGATTTCCATACCCAGTTCCATGTTCATTAGTACTATCAAACATCTACATCAAACTCAAAATGATCTGGATCCTCATCACGTCCCCGAAGATCAAAGGGTTGATGAAGTTCCGAAAATCCCAAAACCTCCCCGCACTACCTCCAACTTTCAACCTCTGGCAAAAAGAGAACCACCATCTAGTCCCCGCCATTCTAGAAACAGATTTCCCCTGCAAACTCGAAGCAAATGTCACACCATGTGGCCCGATTCTTCTTCCGGTCTCACCAGTATCAAAAGTTGACCCCGAACTCGAAGCATGGCTTGAACAAGTACCAACTGTATTGATTAACCTAGGATCCCATATAAAAACCGATGGCCAAATGGCACGAGAGTTTGCCGTTGCCCTAAAGGTTTTGCTTGATCGTCGGCCGAACATCCAGGTCTTATGGAAGCTCAAGACTACCGGGAAAACATTACCGTTCAAAGAGCCCAAGGCGCAGAGCTCGACGAATGCTGCTCTGGACGAGGAATTCTCAATGAGTTCTTTGGAAACGATAGCTACAGAAATTGGCGCCGGGAGGGTCAAAATCCTGGAATGGTTATCCGTAGATCCCCTAGCTGTACTTCAATCTGGCCATGTAGTGTGTTCTGTTCATCATGGGGGATCAAACTCCTTCCACGAAGCACTCAGGTAAGCAACTCCTCTACAAAAACCAAATGAACTCGTCTTAATAGCAATCTCAGCGTTGGTGTTCCGCAAATCATCCTCCCAGTCTGGCTCGACACTTTTGAATTTGCGAATCGAGCCGAGTACCTTGGGATTGGCGTGTATGCTAGCAAGACCGCTGCGCCAAGGGTGGATGCGTGGGAGCTGTCGAGAGCTTTGATGAGAGTTCTTGGGGATGGGGATGAAGCGGTTCAGATGAATCGGAAAGCGAAAGAGCTGGCTCTGGTTTGTGGGAACGTTGGGGGTCGGGTGAAAGCTTGCGAGACGATAATTTCGATTTTAGAGAATGGGTCGAGAGAGTTTTGAGTTTGGATTTAGCACTAAATATAACCTTGGCGTATAAATGATCAGCATTAAATCCATTTGTACCCTTCTAAGGCTTTATAATAGCATTTAATACTAGGAGATCTCCTTTAGCTTTATTTTGTTTTTATTTAATTTTTAATCTCGAAGATCTTTAGGCATTTCAAAACCCC
Organism: Hymenoscyphus occultus; assembly: GCA_900536445.1. Taxonomy (NCBI): domain Eukaryota; kingdom Fungi; phylum Ascomycota; class Leotiomycetes; order Helotiales; family Helotiaceae; genus Hymenoscyphus; species Hymenoscyphus occultus. The sequence goes on along the minus strand of UNPT01000237.1, from coordinate 52,488 downwards.
TAGCTTCCGTACTTTAAGACACAGAATATTCTCTATAAATTTATATAAGATAGGGTCTAAATAGTAAGGTTAAAGTTAGTACATGTACGTACCTCGAGATAGTAATACAAATGTAAATTCTTATCACTAGCCCTAGAAACTATCATGAGCCATGCACTTTTCTTTACGCGACAACCTAACCCGTTTATACAGAGAATAACAACCCCTGCTATTACAATCTCTCGATCAAGAAAGGTTTGCCTTCGTTTGAATCAGTGAAATGTATTGCTCTAATCTTGGTCTAGTGTAGAAGTCTGTTGTGTTTGTTGTCAAGAGAGGTCCTGGGTGAGGGGTTTCCACTGCAGTTATACCTTGCTCCTCATACTGCCTCCTTACGTGCTTCGGTCGTAGGAGGACTGCAGTCCATCGCACAATCCACGGTCCATAGATTCACCGTCGCCTACCAAGTCACGCAATCCAACAAGCGAAGCCCCACAATAAACTCCTCCCACACAGCCTGTTCCTTATATCCCACGGATAAGCAAATCCTGTCACTCAGTGTTGTGTAGCGCAAAGTAGCAGGTGGCCTAATGGTTATCATGTGAACCGAGCCGGCTGAGTACTCAGAACGCAGTCGGGAGCATCTAAACTCCTTACCCGCAAGAAACCTTGAGCGTCGTGATCTATTCTTAGATTGCGAGGGTGGTCATCAACTTCGGTTCTTGACATGTAACTCCTACCTATGGGCCAGGAGTTATTGGTTTTGCTGGTTGCGCTGTTGAGCATTAATTTATGAGGTTTTTGATCTTTTTGGGATGTTTTACTAAGCGAGATGACCTGCCAGGCAGCGAGGCAGCAACAGTCTTGTCCAAACAAAATGCGCGCGGCTCTATTCACCAGATACCTAGGACGTCAACGCGAATTGCAATCTACTCAGTGCGATACTGTTTCCGCAGCCTTCCCCAACCTGGCTGTCTCTCCCTTTTGTCTGCTACTGGGTCCTCGTGCCATTCTGGCGATTTTGGACGTGTAGCTAATCTGCACGCTCGACTTCACTCTTGCAGCGGATATTCGTTAATGGGCGATAATTTCCGCTGGTGGCGGGGTAAAAAGCGAATTGAGAGCTGAGGCGATGGGTATAGTACATCGCAGTTTCGCAGAAATGCCAGGTCCTTTGTCTTTCACTTCGCTGGCAAAGATGCCCTTGCTCTAACATACTACCATCTGAAATCTTCATCCGCTGGAAGGTGCTACAAATATCTCCGGCTTGTCCATTGATTTCAAGTACGTTCCATATTCGGCTACTTTCCATATACCACACTTTCTCCGTCTCAGAACCCACCCGACAAGATCCACCATTCGCTAAGTATTAATCAAACCTTCTACCAACAGAGTACTGTACGAGAGGAATAAAGTATCCTCATTCTCTCTAGCATATATTCAAGCCTTATATAACCCAGATTATAACGCCGTGGAACTTCGTAATTTCCACAAAAACAAGCTAGAAACCTCCATTTCTCAAATCCAAGTCTACAACGAGCCTTATATACGTACTTCCATCCTCCGAAAGCCCTAGCATAACAAAGTTAGCTACCCACCAGAGTTTTAGTATCCGTAGAAACAACCTACTTTCAAATGGCTAATATAAACCATAAGACCCGCCGAACGAATTCCATTACCCCAAAAGGATCCGAATAACAGATTAGATTGTTTAGGAAGTAGAGAAAACTTGTAAGAATATCTACGTCATAATTCTAGGTGTATAATAAGAGTCATAGGATGATCTAGGTTTCCGAAATAACGAGGACAACAGAATAGTCTTGTTTTTATGCATATGCTACTAGATTGGTCAGGGGAAGGAGATGTTGAAGATATGATATGTAGAGATTATAGTTACGGATTTCGACTGACTTAAAGGTATCCCTGAGAAGATATCATCGACGTAAAGGGCACACTTTTGCAGATCTGATTCTGATTTGACAACCAGTAATGACGAGTAACCACTACTCAGAAACACACAGTGTCGAGAAGATGCATTGTAGAGGCAGAAGTCGCATCGATCCTGATGGAAGCTCAAGATCATCCAGGATATTATTTCGCGAATTCGATCACCCTAAGAAAACTGTCTGGCTACTTCCGCTTGGTTGCGAGTGGAAAAAGCGCTACGTCAATGTAGTGGAAAGGCCCGACCTTCTTGTCGCCTGCTAGAGATCTGTGAACGTTTGCTTGTTCCATGACCTTCTTCTTGGATTTGGCAGTAAAGACATAGGAGCGAAGCTTCGACTTGGGGCCACATCTGGCCCAGAGGACCCCATGAAAGGCAGTCAGACTGAGTGCGGGAGTTCCAAAGTGGCGGCGCTCCAGAAGGGGGCTACCAGAAGTGTCGAAAGTAGCGAACCAGTTTTCGGAACGCATGGTTGCGGTGATGTTGGGATCGGCCATAGCAAGGGCTACTGCAGCATCTGAGAGGTCTGAATAGGGGCGTGAACCACTCAGGCCGAAAATGTCAAGGGGGAGTCAGGACTGATGATTGGGAGAATCGGAAGATCGACCTTGGGGATGGCATCGAGAGTATCAATAGTCGCTTGAGTGGGAAAGGGAGTCTCGGGAGTCCAGTTTGGACCCCCAGTTCCTAGACGCTGTGCGAGTTGCAATTTGAGCTTGGTCTCCTTGCTAGTAGTAAACAAGCGGGATCCCAGACCGCACGACCAGCTGGGGGTAGTCCCCTTTATCAACCACAATCGCTTGAGCATTCAAATCTGACAGACATCCATCCGCCACACTGGTTCTCTCGTATATTCCGGCGGCTAACCCGTCGTTGATAGTCTCATTTAACCAGAATTATTTCCCTGGTGGCCATCGTCCTTGGGCTTTTTGTGAGACAAGGCTTCGTGTCCTCCAGTCTCACTCGATGCTCATATAGATCAGGCGGTGGAAGGTTGTCAAGACTTCTTGCATCCAGCTCGCGATATGTATACAGCAATCTTTTCAAACTGGTCATCTGCTCTTCCGTGACCTTGGTTCCGACCTTGGAAGTAATGGGCAAGCGCCTCATGCTGGATGTAGAGGTTCTGGGTACGCAGGTCCAGCTTTCTAATATTGATTGAGTACTATATGCTTGACTTGACTTGATATTGAGTACGATGACACAATCACATCTTCACGAGGCAGTCTTTTTTGACTGATTTTATGATAGACCCATCAATCAATTAGTTCCGTGGACTCTCCACGATCTACCTAGCATCCTGATTACATGGAAAGGAAGAACTCGGGCCCAGCAAAACGATCGCAACGCAACGCTTCATACATCTGGATTCATCCCATCCAAGCACGCGTATCTCGTCAACCACCGTGCACAGAAGAAAAGTAATCAACCGTCGACACTCTACTAGATGACAGCCCTAAATTATTGTTAGTGTTTCCACTCCTGGCCGATGAGACTTCATGACTTACCATCTTGGCTCATCCTTCTCAGCATTTGGCGTCGGCACAGCATTTCGGTCGGCAAAAGGGTCATCATCATCCTCCTCAGGCTCTGGCACTTCAATCTTGGGTGGGGACATTTTCACCGGTCGCGGGGGCGGTGGCGGTCTGTGTTGTTGGGTGCGAGGAGGTGCTGGAGGGCTGATATGAAGACCTGAAAGTTGGTTTTGGTCAAAGCTTTCTTCATTTGACTTGCCGTTGGTGCCTGCGAGCACTGCTGCGAGTTAGCCGACGAAACCAAAAGGCGGAGAAAGAATGGAGAGGGACTTACTTTTATAAGCGTGGGCTTGCTGTGCTAGCTCATCGTCAGAGTCACTATCAGCGTCGATGGAGCGATCCAACTGCTCGAAAGTCATCAAAGCGAGAATGAGCTCATCGTTTGCGTGCAAGAGGGCACCCATCCACTGTTCGGACTTTGGGTGTTCTGCTATGTGGTGTACCTGAGAAATCATGAGCATGCGAATTGACTTGCAATCATTTGTAGAAACAACACGTTTCTTCATATCCTTCAAGAGGTCAGAAGAGGTCAGGGAGATTGTTGACTTACATAACGCAAGATTTTACGACGAAGAAGCTTGCAGTTGTCAAATTCACGAACAGCAGCTTGGTTGGAAGATATTTGCTCAACCTCACGGTTGATGGATCGCAAAGCATTAAGTAGATTCGTGGAGGACATGGAGGAGTCTGCAATGCAGCTCTTCATGATTTCTTTCTCGGCGTCAAGATTGAAGGGCTTACTTCTCTTTCTACCTTTTTTGTCCTTCTTTGACTTGGCATCTGATTTTGAGGAACTCCCGCTTGAACTGAAGAAAGAAGTACGTGGTGATGAGCTCTTACTGGGTTGACCTTGAGACAACGAAGTATTTCGAGAATGTGTCGGCGCAGCTTTCTCCTCCTCTTCGTCATCGTCGAATGGATTCTCAGTCTCACGAATGACCTTGGACTCATCTCTAGTCACAACCTTTTGAGTTCCAGCTGATCGATGTGTCTCCTAGAAATTTGTGAGTAACGATGTCGTATGTTGCAGCACATACGTGATGAAATACCTTATGAAGATTAGAGATTGCCCTCAAACCACCAACATTCTTCAATGTAGACCACTGCCTAAATAGTTCTTTGCACTTGGCCTTGACCACAGGATCTGTGAGATCGCCCGTGCCGCAGATTCGCAAACGCTCCAACAGCATTGGATCGGTAAACTTTTGTTGGAAATGCCCACCGGCATTTTGGATAAGACCATCCAGAATGGTGAGAGCACGAAGTTGGCGATGGACGTTACCATACTTGAGCTTCTTTCTGATAGCCCGAGCTGCTTCTGTGGGACCTGTCGCTTGGATGTTAATGGCGTCAACGAGGTCTGGAATACCGCTAAAGTCATTCTCTTCAAAGGACTCGCTGGTTAGATTCTCAATCGCGACCGTGATAGAGGAGTAAGGCTTTTTCTGAAAGTGAGTCTGAGTCAGCATCTTGTCATAAACCATTCCTTGCGATGCCGGGAAGGAGAAGATGACAGGCATGAGCAGGAAAGCCATGTTTGCTTGTTTGATCAAGTCAAATATCTGGATTTTGGCAACTAGCAAGCAGTTGTGTGCGTGCTTTATATACCATGACCCGAGCGGAGCAATGAGGCATCCAAACTCGGAGCAGAAGCGGAAGCTCGCTTGTTTGGATATAGTTTTGCTTGAAAGCCTACTTGGGGCGGTTTTTATGATGGGTTGATAGCTCGGAAGCGGGGTTCTTGAACACAGAGTGAATGGACTAACCGATCGAAAAGCCGACATGGTGTGAGTCGCACAATGGGCAAGGAACCTGTGCCTTTGGACAACCACAAGACGAGTCTGGTGGGATACAATATCAACGAGGACGAGCACAACTTGTTGTGAGTAGACGTAATGGTACACAATCAATGGATAAGTCTGCAGCATCGAGATACCAAAGAGGGAGCTCTTGAACAAAAGGCTGGAGAGGTTACGGATACACGTTACACTCTTTGAGGTCGTCTGATAAGGGATCTGGAGAGCTCAAGGCACGTGGGGTGGGATGAGGTGGTGTTAGGTTTCGGTTGCCTTTGTAGAAAGCTTGTACTGTACAATAGACGCCGAGAAGCTGCCTGAACGGGAAATTTTGAAGTTCTGGGTGTAGACAATAGAGGATAGATAAGTTGCAATGGGAAGAGTATGTCGGGCGGGATGAAGTGATTTTGGCATGAAGCAGCCACTGCCACTGCCACTCATTGCCCACGCATTCGGCATGAATTCCTTCCACTGCCCCGCGCCCCGCCAACTGCCGAGCCCTTCCCGTACCCGGCCCGATATTGGCTCTTTCTCCGCGAGTCCGCCTTCTCTCAACCCCAACCGTAGCCTCAGCCTCATCACCTTCTCAACTGCGAAGCATCATCATCGTCATGCTTCAATTGCCTTTCCAACTCCTTGGTACACAACCTCGGTCACCTCAAGTATAAACTGCGTAGTCGTGATTGTCCAACGCAGAGGAGGCAAAGGTCAACAACATGTCGTTTTCCACAGCTGACGACTTGGGCCAGTACGACCTAGGCCTGCAAGGCGACGGCGAGGCATTGGCTGAAGGGTTAGTCCACGTTCGGTCCTTGTGGGAGCATCTCATTCGTCGTTGGTGATAACTGACGGACTCGTTGAAGCTTTCACAGCCAACAGAATTATCCAAAATCATCATTTACTCCTCTCAATGCTCGTCAGCCTCCCAAGCAATATGTCAACCCAACCGAAACCCTCTATTACTCCGAAGACACGTTCGATGTCCCATCAGGCGATACCTACTTGAGTGAGATCCCCAGTAAGCCGGCAAAGAAAGGCGAGAAGCGCCCTCCTGCTCAAGCAAAGAAAGGCCGAGCGGTCTCTCTCGGAACCGTTTGGAATTACACGGACGAGGAAGACGTTATTTCGGGGCTAGTGGTCACCACCAAGCCAGCGAAGAGGGCAAAATCCGCACCAGCAATAAAGGGGAATGGGAACAAGGCACCTTACAAAGTTCAGAATCGAGAGCTTGATGACGGCGATGTTTTCGAGGCATTTGATGTTGTGGAAGCAGCTGATGAAGGAGTATCTATGAACAGCCAATTGACAATGCCCCCCGACAGCAACAAGAGGAAACCAACGAAGGGAAGTTCTGTCGCCACAAAACCCAAGAAAGGAAGATTACCTTCTTTCAAAAACTTGACAGTCACAAAGTCAGTTGCCCCGCAAGAAAAGGAACAATCCAACGACTGCTCCGTAATTAGTTATCAAGGTTGGACGTCGACGCAGGATGCAGTAAAACATAATGCTTTGGCACAGACTACTCTCGATAAACTTGCGGCTTTTCGATACAACCCGAAACCCACTATATTTGCCACTCCAAATATACGGAAAACACAGGAAAGCCAACCTGGAGAACAAGTTGATACTAATGAGCCTGAGCTAAAGTCGACAGGTTTCAATGGGAACGACATTTTTAGTAACGGTTCCTCCACCCAATTCATCTGGCATCTTGAGAGTAATGACCCCTTTCTGATCCAGCCAGCTCTAGAACGCCCCCAAGGGAACAAGTCTGCAGCGGATGCTGATGAAAAGATTGAGGCCAATCAGACAGAAGCGGGTGCACCATCATTATATACTATCGAGCATATGACTTTGGACTCTGACGGAGGGATTGCGCATCCATCAGCTTCTGAACCTCAAATTGTGGGAAAGCAACATCAATATCACCAATATCGTGAACCAGCTTCCAGCGAGGCCATGGTTCCTGATCATTCCAAATATTCCATCAACGCGGATACCGAAGTTGAAGAATTGCAGGGACATATGTCGATTGTACCTGCCATTGTACCTGAAGTTCGAGGTTTTGCGGAAAAGCAAATTGCTCAAGGTTTTGGGATGTATGTGATTGAAGTCAATCCAGGTTTAAATGAAGAGCCTGTCCCACTACCTCCCGTCAACTTCGAATTTGAAGAATTTGATGAGGGGTTGGATGACGACGATATCATGGCAATTTCTACTGATGATTTAGCACTGAAAGCAGCAAGGGTGGCAGTACTACCAGCAGGCATTGAGTCCACTTCATCAGAAAGCAAGATAGTTTCGGTTACCGATATGCCAGATATTCCACATCTACCAATTCACACAGATTCTGATGACGATGAATATCTGATGGATGCTGGCGCAGATGATCGAATGCATGAACTGCTTGAACACCCTGGTCTTGTCATTGAAAACCATCATGCTCCCACAAGTTTGCAGAATGAAATTGAGTTCCAAGAAGAATACGACAGCTCTCTTCAGTTTTCACCTCCATCTGCTAACCAACATAGTGATCCACTTTCCCCAAACCGCATCCCGGGAACTGACTTGCAGGAAGAATTTGAAGATTGGGCCTTCATGAACTCAGAGCTTAATGATGTCATGCGACAAGCAGAGCTTCGAAATCCACCAGCAACGGTTGTACTATCTCAACCCCAAATGACTCACCACACCAAAGCTCCAGCTACGAAAACCAATTCCAAGACCACTGCGATCATTCTGGACGACAGTCACGAATACGAACCACTTGGGCAGTTTGTTAGGCCTGAATTTCCTGAAATAGTTCGTGATCGCTGTCCAATTGTTGGAGTATCGTCCCAATCCTTCTTACGCACATGTTTTCGAATTGGCGAACTATTCAAGGAGGTTCAGAAGTGTAGGGCAGCTGGACAAGACACGATAATCGAATTATTCGCTCGAGTCAATTTCTCTTCGCGGGATGCTGGTACACAACACTTTCGCTTCATGGATCTGTGGAGTGACTATCCGCCCTTCCCTACCGGCATTCTGACAAACTACAAAACAACGAGTCTTGCTGACAGTGAGAGTTTTGCGTTGGTTGGTGAGAATGGCAAAGGGAAGATGGCGAGATGTTTGGGAAGAGTCAAGCGGGACAGAAGGTGTGACACAGGTTGGATCATTGACATTATTAATATCAGAGAGACTGATTGGGAGGAGATTCGATGGACGAAGAGAATTGTTACTGCGGGTTCTGAGCGCACAGGTTTGTTGAAGTTGTGACGGGATTTCGCTGAGGTGATTTGAGGGGTGGAAATGTTTTTATGCTTGTTTGCTATCCTTATCTTGCTATATCCGCCCTCCCGTAGGGCAAACTAACATCTAGATCTCCATTGTGAACGACACATGTCGGCATGCGCATTTACCTTGCAAGAAATTGGACTGGCTGTACCATACTCTGAAGCATGTTTAGCTCACTGCATCATTTCAACTCAATTTCAGCAATTCTATGAAAATCAACTAAATAATTGTGTTGGACGTGTGTTGTATATTCCTCTCTCGCTCTCTCTCTCTCTCTCTCTCTATTGGTTGTCATTTCTTACCTAGCCCTACGGTTAGATCTCTATCAGGAATGCTGTACCACATGTCCACAGATCTGATTTGGCGAAAAGCGATGGAACAGCCATGTGGCGTACTGAACTGTTTTCCATTGGTTCATCTTGCTCGCAACGACCCCTAGCTGAGACCCAAAAGAGCCCCGCCGCGTAAGCATTTTATGTTAGTGCTCATCAACGGGGGATCCTTCCTCCATTTATGATAAAGGATAAGTCGGTGCCTGGAAACTGTGTGGTGGTTTCCATTGAAGACATCACTTATCTTGAGATAATCAGCACACGGACTGACTATCACGAAATTGACGATAGACAGAATTTTCAAACGCTTTCAATAGATCGCAGTATATTTTCTTTGCTACCTTTGAGATCTGGTAGAATTGGTAGGATACTGGAGTTACGAGGTTTCCGGATATCGAAGACTAAGATCAGAGAGAACGAAGAAGGAAGAAGAAAAGAGCTCATAGAACAAAACAAGAAAGAAGCGAAGAAATCGCAATCATGAGCAGACACCACTACGACCCTGTACGTCTCCATCTATCTCATTGCAACACAAATACCCAAAATCCGACTCCGGACTCCCCTTCGTCCCAAGATTTCCAAAATCCATAGCCCTAACTAATCCATCCATCTCCAAGATCCCCCAACGATCAAACTCCATTCCTCCACCTCCCTCCTCCACCACACCCTACGACCCCAGAATCCTCTCCCCCATCCCCTCCACGCCCTCACACAGCTACAACTTCAACACCGGCCTCCCCACCTCCATCGCCTCTCACTCCCACACCTCCCAAACCCCCTCCATCCCTAATTCCCCCCCACCAAGTTTCCACACCTTCTCCAGCCCCGGCACCCCGCGGCCGACACCCAGTACCCGAACAGGTATGAGCGCCTCCACCGGCTCCGGGGTCGCGGGTCCGTATGGCGAGCTCTGGGGTGTGGCGCCTAGTACCGTCCTAGGACACGGGGAGAGTGGGACGTCGAATGATGCGCTGGCGACGATTGCGGGGTTGAAGCTGAGGGTTGAGTGGTTGGAGGAGAGTATTGGGAGGCTTTTGTTGGAGAAGGAGAAAGAGGGTGGTGCTGGGGGTGTGGGGGAGAGGGGGAGAGAGAGGGATAATTGTTGTATTAGTTTTACGGATGCGAGTCCCGATGTGGAGAGGGCTATTATGGCGAGTCGGAGTAATTGCTGTGTTAGTTTTCGGCGGACGGGGATGGGAGGAGGGAAGGGGAGGGGGAGGGAGAGGAGAAGGGCTTTTGCTTTTGTGGTGCTGGTTTTGGGGGGGTTGTTGGGGCTGGGGTTGGTTTTCGCCCGGGGGTATCGGTCTGTGAAGGGGGAGGGGTTTGAGGTTGAGGGGAAGGCTTGAAGGCTTGAAGGTTGAAGGGATCATTGGGGTTTTGGTTCCTGGTGGAGTAGGGGCGTTGTAGTTTGATTTTGGGATGGGAATTCTTTTCTCTACTTTTTTGATATGGGCACGGTTGGTTCTTTTCAATTCCTGTCTTTTAGATTGCAATCTAATACCATTTGTATAATCTTGCTTTTTCGTATGTCCTTGACCCTCTATCTGTTCCAAGAACCCAGCTTCAAGCTTCCCTTGACCTCTCTCCTACATATCAGCCTTCAATGAGTTTCGGCCATCCACCATTCAAAAACTCCACTACAGCTTCGGGACCCTTCTCAATCTGCAACCCGAACGGGATAGCCAACGTCTTGATCTCAGGCTTGACTTCCCGTGCGATGGAGAAGATCTTCTCCGCTTCCTCCGCTGTCCACATGGATGCTACGAACTAATCTTCCGTCAGCTCTCTATCTTACTCATCCTCAACTCACATGTCTTTATCCATGAAAACTCCGAGCGAGGAGGTGATGTGATGTGATGTGTGTATACATACCAAAACATCAGGTTTATATTCCTCCACCATCATTTTCACATCTTCGATTTCTATCTTCTTCATCAGTTCCGCTTCCCAATATGATCCACCTCATTTATAAGGATGGGGTGTGAAGGGGATCTCACTCTCAGCATTGGAAACGTAGTCGATGGTATAATCCTCCTTTTGGGACTCGACTAACCTCCCAATGAGGACCTTGGCGCGGGTGGGGACCTTGTTTACGGTGCAGAGTTTGTAGGGTCCTTTGGATGCCATCTTGCTTGCTTGCTTTGTGGGAAGAGTTTGAGGTCTTTGGAGAGTTTTTGGGGTGGTTGGATGGATTGGGGATTGTGCGTATGGTCCTGGGAGTTAATGGTGGGTGTTTGCGGTGAGTATGAGCTGTGTTGTGAGTCGTGCCTGCTGATATATCTGGGGAGAACCTCGGGGTCTTTTGGAAAGTGGGATGGGGAGGATGGTGAGCCTCGAGGGGATTTGAATTGAATGATGAAGTTAATGATACTGGGAGGGGAATGGAAGATGACGGGTCGAAGGATTAATGCTTCATATATGAGTGGAAGGTTTTGTGCGTAGGTATCTGAATCGAGGAGGCCAAAAATGGGAAGTGGACGGCTCGGGCGGCGAGGACGGCAGTGCTCGGCCAATGCGTACCGAGACCTTTCGGATTTCTCTTTTCGTTTGTTTTGAGAAGCAGACTATATTGTGAAAGGGAATTGAATGGTTCTTTCTTCTCTTTCATTGCGATAAATTATTCTGAGCTCATAAGTTCTACCTACCTAAGGGAGCAAAACTGTCCCATTGGCCTCCCATACTCCCCTTGACGATCTTAAGCGAAATTGGTTATTCGCAGACCATAAGGGACAGATCTGCCAGCTTGTTCTCCTTCATACTGTGATCTTAAATCTCATCATGGAACCTCGATCTCTGAATATTGCCAAATTTGCAGAGGAACCTTTTCACGAGTTGACGCAAAAGAGCGATGATCCTTCCATGTCTATCATCGTCTCGATCAGCTATCCCAAACACACATGACCCATTTGATATCTCCGTTACCCTTTACTCAGAATCAATGACAGCAATGAAAACTCTCACTCATTCAGAATCTACCATGTTGTCTAGAGACAGCGATCTTTCGTTTTCGTGCATTTATGCGTTTTTCAAACGCAAAACAACCTCTGCATTCCATGCCTCATTCTGCATCTCTACAACCTCTTCGTCGCAACCACCAGAAATCTCCCCTTCCAATGCCTGCAATACATCTCCCATAACCCCAGCCAATTCTCCCGCCTCTCCTACTCCCTCATCATTTCCCTCCCTCATTTCCTCCTCTTTCTCCCCCTCACCTCCATCTACATCAGCACCACCCTCACCCTCCAAACTTCTCTCCTCTTTTCCCAGACTCTTCTTCTCCCTCTCCCGAAGTCTCTTCTTCAGCGTGTCCCGCTTCTTCCACTGACGCTCCCGCGTGAGCTCCTCGTGTTTCCGAGTCCGCTCCTCGTTCCGATCCCCGTTGTGCCGCTCATTGGTCTATCGAAATGCAAATTAGGCCGTGAAAATCTTTCTTCATTGACGGTTCATTACTTACAGAATTTGCGCGGGCAATTTCCCACGTCTTTGGCGCAACGTGGATGGCCAAGGTTGCGGCCCTCTCCTCCTCGGCTGCCTTCTTCATTGCTTTGCGCTCCTTCTTGGACATGGTTGGCGCGAATTGTTGACGGTTTCGTGTCATTTTTGCGGTTTGGCTGGAGTGAAAATTGGGGTTTGAGGGTTTGGGAATTTCGATGTTGATGAATTGTTGATGAATGGTGTTTTCATGAGAATTATTGTCAAGAGAGTGCGACAGTTTCGTAGTCTCGTTGTTAGTACTGTAAAGAGTGAATAAGAGATAACGCGACACGCAATTTTAAAATAATTTCGCTTATTTTATCACTAGAATTCTATAAGAGCAGGAAAGTGAATAACACTGTGGATTGTTAAGCGTAAGGGAGAAACTTGAATATGGCTTATTATTTATATTATAACTACTAGAGAGAAAAAAAGCTGTTTATTGCATTATAGGTCTTATAATATTTTATAAAACGCTATCTAATTAAACCGGGGAGTAAATGCTAAAATATAATAACACACCCCGTATTCTAGGTTTACGATAGCCTTAACAAAAACTCCCTTTCGGTCCTTATTAGCTACCCCCTCTTACGCTAATTAGTCTAATATTAATAGCTCTATAAAAGCTTTTATACTTATTATTTTTAAGTATCTTTATAAGTCTTAGGGTATGGTATCTCCCCTCCTTTCCTCTCCTGGCCACTAGGAAAGGAGCAGGAGATCCATATATTTAGCTAGGGGAGGGAGAGGAGATTGGGCTACTTGTCTGGACATGAGTGGATAAGGAGAGGTGGGATTCGGGAGAGGAGTAGGAAGGAGAGGCCAAAATAACGTGGGAAAATGGGGCTATTCGCGGGTACGCCAAGTTCGCAAGAACGCCTGGTCGGCAGGTTCGTCAAGGTACGCCTTCCCCTGGTCTCCCTTTCGTGTAGCCGCCATCTATAAGAACGCGAATGAGTGTATAATAACACATCTAGATTGTAAGCTCCACTTACCGAGTCCTGCCTGGCGACAACCCAGGACTTTGGCGCAACGACGCAACGTGCGCATTCTTCTTCCGCTCCTTTTCCGCTTCCTCGCCCTTCCTCAACCACTTTCTTCTCTTTTTGGACTCCTGAGGAGCCTAGCGGTTTGGTTACGACACGAGCACTCTCTCTGGCACTAGCATATTCCATGGAAGGCGCTAGTCCTATTCCGGACACTTCCAGGCCGACAGACAGCTCCTATATTAGAGCCCTGACCGCCCCCTAGCTAGCTCTTCACTCCTTATTCCACCTTTTATAGCTCATTCTGACAGTCTCCTGTTTTGTCCCTGACAGGTTTTGTCTGGTCATTTTGAAAATGTTCGTATGTACGGTGATGTTTGGAATATTGGTTCCGATGAATGGATTGTGGGAACTTGGGTCTGTGGGAAAATGATGGCGGGAGACGATATGTAAACACTGCTCCGCACTTATTACTCCCTATTCTCTAAAAATAAGTCTATTAAGTAAAATAAGAGACCACTTAGTTAAATAATCCGTAGACTTTCTACGATCTACCTATCATCCTAATTATATTAAAGGGAAGAACTCGAATCTGGTAGATTGATCGTAACGTAAAGCTTTAAATATATATTAATAGTATAGAACTATATATAAATCCTAGATTTCATTATTCGAGCTTTAGTAATATAATGGTTTTAAAAATATATATCTAGGAGAAAAGCTTATTTTATAGTTTTCTTTATAAGTTTCTTAAGATACTATTTAGTAAATCGTATAGAATAATTAAGTAACTCGATTATAGATCTCTAAACTAAATATATTATCTTTAGTTACTATACGTTTAATAATTTTAGTACGAGTCTAGATTAAGTATATTACTTCTTCTGTTTAGTATAGGAAGATTTATAGAAGTAAATTACGCTAATAGTAAACCTTTTCCCTTCTTTATTTTCATACTTAGGGCATGTTTGGCTACGCAAATCTCTCCATGCAAATTAGGTGCAAAAGTCGAAGATTTGCACGGGCTGGAGGACCCCAAGGGCTCATGCAAAAGTTTCCTGAATTGCATGCAAATTAGACTATTCTCACGAAACAAATGCACCACCGTTTGGCTGGTGCAAAAGTTTTTTATTGCAGGTGCAAATCTTATATATCTGTACCCCCCGCCCATCCCTTATAGTATTACCCCTGTAGTCCTATAGTATCCCTCCTACAATTTCACTATACCCCCCCCCACGGTGCCCACCCACCTCTCCCCAGGCGCTCTTATTGCTCCTACGCTTTGCGACTATAAATTAGCCCAGTGTTACTATCTGTTAGAATAAGGGCCAGTATGGTGGGACAGTATAGGGGGATAGTATGGGGGGAAGGAGGACAGTATAGGGGGACAGAATAGGAGGACTAAAAGATTTGCACGGAGATTTGTGCAAATTAAAAAGAACTGAAGGGTTGAGGCTTCAGTTCTTTTACAAAGTTTTTTTGGTGGTGCAAATCTAAAAAGATTTGTAATTAGATTTGTGACGGATTTATGGTTATTTTAGTAAAAACTTTTGCGGCTATCCAAACAAGCGTGCAAATTAAGAATTGCATGCAAATCTTTTTATATGGTGCAAATCTCTAAATTGCACGAGCCAAACACCCCCTTAACTATCTACTTTTAGAGATATTACTTTATTATTTAGAAATAATTTTCTCTAGGAAAGTTCTTAGATTCCTAAAATAAACGCTATATCCCTTCTATTTAGAGTATATAGTAATACAAATAAAGTAGGTTTAGATGTTCGAAACTACATTCTAGTGGATTTCTCTAACTTTTCACTTGCGATAAAACTTAGGGCTTTTGTCGAAAGACGAGGGCACAATGTGGAATAGATAAGCTGGAATACAGAGAGAAGCTAGCTAAGGGGCGAGCAGGGCTCTAATATAGGGCTGTCGGCATAGAAGTGTCCTGAATGGGACTAGCGCCTTCCATGGAATATGCTAGTGCCAGACAGTGGAGCCGAGAGCTCGTATCGTAACAATTTTGGCATAATGATTACGTTCTTCTACTCCTTACATATGTAATCTAGCTCCTATAACTGTAACGATGAACGAACACAGGTAAATCATATAGGTCAAAATGTGGTAAAATAACAAACTAAAGAGTCTAGAACTCGAGGTAGGGCCAGCTAATATAGGTACGTACAGTACTGCCTAGTGCTGTACTAAGAGCACGTGCCGATATGAAGAGTGAATGCTAGGTACTCGTGACAATAACCACGTTCTCCTTTCTATCTCCTACACCGTCCAGCGTAACTCGAAAGTGCGTCAAGGACGTGCTATCCTAGGTAGAAAAACAATATATAGATTTGTACTAAGAGTTACGACGTCTTCTAATACAAAAAATAGCTTGAGTTATGTTCTTTGTCTAATCCTAATTAAGATTTAGTATATGATCGTTATAATATAAAGAAAAGTATAGTTAGTTTACTCACTCTAATTAGAAATCTTGTTAGAAATGTATAGTTACATTTTAGTCACGTTCTAGTCTTATAACTATATATCTCCTTGCTAAAATTCAGTGTAATTAATAGCTTAGCAGTGCTAAGGTGTTAGAATTGACCTGAATTCATACGTAAAAACAATTCTACGCGAGGGTGCTTAATCCTAGTTAAGGGCATGTTTGGCTACGCAAATCTCTCCCTGCAAATCAGGTGCAAATCATAGTCTTTTATACGGACTAGAGGACCCAAGGACGCATACAAAAGTTTCCTGATTTGCATACAAATCAGACTTATCTGACGAAACGAATACACCACTGTTTGGCTAGTCTTAAGGCTAGTACAAAAGTTGTTTTTATTTTATTGTATATCTATCAATTTACATAGGATTAAAAGATTTGCACGGAGATTTGCGCAAAAGAAAAAGAATTGAAGGGTTAAGGCTTCAATTCTTTTATATTCTTATTTTAGGAATGCAAATCTAGAAAGATTTGCAATTAGATTTATAGCGGATTTGTAGCTAATTTAGTCGAAAATATCTAATCCTATCCAAACAAGCGCGCATATTACGATTTGCATGCAAATTGTGCATATTATAATATGCATACAAATCTTTTTGTATGGTGCAAATCACCTAATTTGCGTAGCCAAACATGCCCTAAGAGTTACGCCGGGTGGTGCAGGAGATAGACTTCTAAGGAACTTAGCTGTTACATTACAAGTGCTCTCAAATATTGTCGGCACGAGTACTGCTAGCTTCTCTGTCTGATACTAACATATTCAGCGTTGAATGACTTGTACATAGAGAATCTAGCAAAGACCAGAAAAGAGAACGACTTCATAGATCACTCCTAGTCAGACTTATTCCAAGTATCTTATAGTTGAAAAAGTGCTAATAGTTATAATTACGCGCAAGCCAACTACCGTATCCCACCTTCTAAATCCTTAAGTACCGCTCAAAATCTCTTAAATCAATCCATTCCCCCCCTACCCTAAGACTCATAAAGAGATTATACGCCTCATTAGCCCAACGATTCACCTCCGGTCGCGCAGCCGGAATATCCCATATCTGAAGACCATAACTCCTCATCAAATCGGCCATCCGACCGCCGAGATCTACATCGTTTGTACTCCAATACCACGGGAGGGTGAGGTCCCTGTGGAGAACTTCAATTAAAATGCAGCAGGTTATTCGTAGGAGTTCTTCATCGGTGATGGGATGGTTTTCAATGACGAATGAATCGGTTAGGAAGCAGTCGGGTATGTCTTGGCGGTAGACGAAGAGGTTGTAGTGCCATCCCATGTCGTGGCGAAGTGAGATGTGCCAGTCGTGGCGGGATGTTGATCCTGCTGAGGGTCGTTCGTTGAGTTCCTGGACGATGATGCGAAGGGTAGAGTTTTCCATTTGAGAGGAGGGAAGTTTGTCAGATGGTTTTCGAACGATGTATGTTGAGTAACAATGTTAATTCAAGGTCTGATGACTTTTGAAGTATGGAGATTTGGACGCGTAGAATGCTGGTTATATAGTTGTTGTGTGTAGGTATACGAGTAACTTCTAGAAAAGTCAAGGTTTTACGGCTTTGTTTTGAAGTTTGAGAAATCCTTGGGCTGCCTTTTAATAAAGACCTAATTAGAGTCAAAAGTGTTTTAAGTTTTAACTGAAACTCTCTGCGGGGAAAGGAGCACAAGTAACACAAAGGTGATGTTCGAGGTATGGACAGCATTACAAAAAGTAACACAATAGTGGAACTTTTTCAAAACTGTCTACTCGCTAATTTGTTCTTTGATATTATCCTACAACAGGATCAAAAAAATATAACCTAATGAATGATATTGTAAGTATTAAGATAGCAGATATTTAGCTCACTCTTTTATTGGGCCAAAGTAGTAACGAATTGAAGAGATATACCACAAATCCCCATCTCGTCAAAGGGAAGGAAAACATACTTAGCAAGGTCTGCCAAAGAGTATCCTTCCTATGCATCTTATTTCATAAAAGCTTGGCTTACACAAACACACGGAATCCAGTAAATGGATTTATTCTTAAGAAGACTCATAAATATCGACTCTCTGAAGCTTACGCTAAAGTTCTAAAGCTGTGACATGTCTTTCACATGAGCTTGAGAGACACCAACCTAGCTTGCCCACCACTGTAATTGCACAATGGAAAGAGATCGACCAGTAACATCGATACCAGAAGCTCTTAAACTGCTTTCCCAAGCAAATTCAAGGGCCCCTTTCTCTAGTTCGAACGAACGTCTCGACTTCCTTCTCTTCTGTACCTCGCTAGAAAACCTATTTGCCTCGTAAAAGCACTCCATATCCACGGAAGTGGGGATATCATCCGTAATCCGTCTTTTCGTCGAAAGAATGATTTCGTCCAAATTTGGAAATGACTCGAAGATCTTTATTCTGCTTCTAATCAGTGACAGAGAGTCATAGTGGTGGTCGAGGGGGATATCAAAACTCCCGGGCCCAGAGCCTGGAGGCCCGAAATCATCGCCCGAAAGCGGTTGCCATTTGCAAATGCTTTTGACGTTGGCGGCCATGCTTTTTCCCATCTGTTCTGCTAACGCTTGAATGTCTTTGACTTTGAAAAATTCCGGAAATACCAAGACATCTGTATCGAATCGAATTATAGGGAATTTACAATTGCTTTTGGTTGGCACTTTAAGAAAGGATTTGTAAACTTGATTAAGTGCACTGCGATGGACAAAAGTTAGCATCTTATCTAGATGTCAACAAATAGCTAAGTGAGAAAGTATGGAACTGGACACCCTATTCAAAAAGCAAATACGTACAAGTCTGCATCTCGCGTACCAAATACATCCTCAGCACGTGGGGGGCAAGCATAATATCCCCTACCATCCTTTCGAGGCTTGATAATATTCAGTCCGGGAAGATCTACTACAGCTTCGCTCCAAATTCGATCTCGAAGTTCCTTGGGTAGGCTGAAAAAAGTCGCACCTTTTTTGGTTGACACTAGTGTAGCACCTAAGCCTTTTCGAGACTTCCACCACATCTTCAGGTATTTCCTAATAAACTCAGACTTCCGCATTTTGGGATACGTTCTCGATATACTCCTGTTTGAGAAAAGGTCTAAGTAGTAAGGTCGAAATCAGTGTTTTGCCTTGAGATGATATCATAAGAATGAAATCCAATCTAGTTTCCTAGAGTCGTCGAGGAGAAAGTTACCCGTACAACTACCTCGTTTTCTCCAGACTCAAGAGAGACTCTAGAATCCTTCGTGTGGGCCAGGACGCCAAGAATAGTGGCGGTGCAAATACCTACTACATTTGGACACAAAACGGGGTACGGTGAGTCAGCCGTAGGAACACGAAAACTCGTCCGCAGCGGAATACGGCTCTTGCACCTACGTAGCGCTGCTTCCACTAGTCGGAAAGACCTATAAATAAGACTGATTTGTACGTGTAATTGAGGACTGTCTTGTCCTCGAAAAAGATACAAAATTTCTAAAATGAGAGTAAACGAAACATGCCCTAAGTAGTTCTATTATTACGCTATTTATATAGGATTATAATAATATCGTGTCTAAACTTTAAGGAGGAACAAAGTTAGATTCGCGAAAGCTTATTACACAAACCAAACTTTACTAAAACCTTCCAACGACTAATTTATATATCCCTACAATTCTTATTTCTGAAAGCCGTTGAATAATTCATACAAGGGATGTTACTTGAATCCAATCAAGAATACATGCATCTCCTAGTAAGTACTGTACTAATTACTAGGAATGTTGAAAGATATAACAGAATATTACAATATTATATTTTCTATTACATCTTTTAGTGTAAATCTTATCCATAGAACTGTCAACGGATCGTCTTCTGTAGATCTTTAGTCTGCTTGTTTAACTACATCTGACTCAGAAACCTGTGCAGAGTCGACCTGCTCAGGTTCAGAAGCTTTTGCGGAGTCGACCTGCTCTGGCTCAGAAACTTGTACAGAGTCAACCTGTTCGGGTTCAGGAACCTTTGCGGGGTCAATCTGCTCCGGCTCAGCATTGAGATTCTCATCTATTCACAAAAGGATTAGTTTCTATCCACAAGATAGTACAGGAGATTCTCTCTTACCTTCTCTCATCAACTTATAAATACTCCCAAGATGAACCAATTCCCGCTGACAATCAAGCCAATCATCAAAAGCCTCCCCACAATCCTCATGCGCCTCACAACCAACCCCCTCCTTACAATTCAAAAACGGCTTCAACGTAATCGACAACTCCGAGAACGTCCCAATCTCAACTTTGATCTTCTCTTTCTCAACCGCAACCTGTTGCCGCCAAGAACTTCCAAGCCTCATAGCGAGAGCTTCCGTATCAATCTGATAGCTTGGTTCCTCACCAAGAAGGATATTGAAGCGGATATACCACGAAATCACACTATCAAGCCATTTATTCTCTCGCTCCAGAGGCAGTGGGAATGAGAGTCGACCAACAACCCGGTTAATGGCGTTGCCAGCTATGTAGTCGGCCATGTACTCTTTCCAGTAATCCCAATCCACATCAGCCTGCGAGTAATCGCTGCCGCCGAAAAAGTAATGCTCCTGCTTCTCCAGAGCAATATTGGCCAATCGAGCCGCATCCTCATTTTGCTCCGTGGGGACCAAGCGGAGTTTGATGGTGATGCCGTGTTGCGCTTGTGCTTCCGAGATGTTGTGGTGGATCTTGGTGATCAGAATGTAATTCTCGACTCGGACGCCCTCCGATTCCTTGTAGTCATTCTCTTGCCAAGTCCAGATATGCTTGGTGAGAGCATCAAAAACATACGAGGATTCAGTTTGAATGACAACACTCGTGATTGGCAGCGAATTTGGACATTGATCCTCATCGAGGATCCCGTAGATGGCGCTCAGGACTGCGAACAGCTCGGCTGATTTGCTGGTTTGTTCTTCATCTGGCGGGAGAAGGGAACAGTCGTTATAAGGAGAGTTGGGAGCGAAGAAAATCCCATATGAGGCGACGGCTTCAACCTTTTCAGGCTTTTCTGCATTTTCCGACTTTTCTGCATTGTCAGACTTTTCTGCGTTTTCAGGCTGTTCTGCGTTTTCAGGTGTCTCGTTGTCCTTGCATTTTCCATCTACACAGATGAGAAGAGGGCATTCAGACGCATCATTGTCTGTACAAGCTTCCGCCAAGGTGATGAGAGCGAATTCAGGGGAGTGTTTGGTGACCCATTTTCTGTCGGGGGATTCGCCAAATTTGCGGTCGACATAAAGAATCTCGGTCATCGCTCTTAAGGGCGATAAATTGAATGATCCTTTGATGTTTGGAAGCAGCTCACACAAATATGGGCGTCGCTGGATCTCTGCCCCTATACTTTTGGTCTGCCGCCGCGAAAATAACGGCTTTTGTCAAAGCGTGAGGCCGTGCCTTGCAGACTGCAGTTACTATTTATAATTTGTGCCAGTTAACCGTTGAAATATGCTACACAATTGCAAAGAGATAGGCCAGTGTTTTGCAGCGGTGTAATGATAATGATAGTGGAGATGTGTTGTTGTCATGTTGAAAATGAACAACGGAAACAGCCCACCTCTCATTGGTGTCGATCATCGATAGCAAAAACCAATAGAGAATCCCTTTCCAAAGACACGAAGCACCAAAGATTAACCCTGTCTTAATCATCAATATATGCATGCAATCGTATGTATCTCCCAGGAAAAAAAACCGTGGCCTTTTCCTGCTACTTGATAGCAAGTCACGTTCGCAAAACCCCGCATGGGTTTTGGCCGTCTTGGGACCGTCCATAGGTACAGCACCTCAGTGCCCGAGAACAGTATTTATACATGCAGTCATTCTTCCAAATCCAGCAAGTTGCTCATGATATGATATCCACTTTGGATGGCTACTTGGGACAGAGCCAACTTCAAGAAGGTTGAGGGAGTGGTTGAACTTTTTGATAGAATTCTCTATTAGGCTTCGCTCATGCCTCAATGTCTCTGGCCAAGACAGCCCTAGAATTCTTTCAAACAGTTCTGGAAGTGTTTCATTTGGAGTTCGCTCTCCTACGTCTGTCTTTCTACCATAGAGAAGAAGATGCCGAATGGTCCAAGAGAGCACGCTGCTCATCCAGATATTTTCTCTCCTCGACGAAGCAGGAAGCGGGTATTCTAGTCGACCTAGAACTCTGTTGATAAATTTGAGCTCCTTTGTATTCTTCACACCGTATTTCGCATTGCGGCGCCATGCTTTATTTGGCAAGCATGGTCGCTCGTAGGCGAAGTGATACAGCTCTGGCTTGTCTAGAGCGATATTTGCCAGCCTGTCGGCAGCACTGTTGTCCGCTCTTCCTACGAGTCGAAACCGGATTCTGATATCATGATTCCATTCAGCATCATAGGCGAGCCTATGAATATCCATTATCAAATTCACATTCAAGATTTGCCTGCCCGTTGAGCTGAGATATCCCTTGCTTTGCCAGGTCCAGATATAGTCGGTAAGAGCCGTGAAGATATACAACGAATCGGTTTGAATCACAACTTTTGCGCTACTATCAATCCCATCCCAGTACTCAAAGGGTCTGATCTTATTGGTCACGACAGATTTGATGGCTTCTCTGACAGCGAAGAGCCCGGCGGATTGATTGGTCTGAACCTCATTGGCTGGAAGTAGGGCACACATATTGTATGGAGAGTTTGGGGCGAAGAAAACGCCGTAGGAGCTGGTGGCGGTAGGTGTTCCATTGCCTCTACAAGCTCCATCAACATTAACGAGGATGAAATCATCGTTGCAGTAAGTGATTCCTGCTGAAGAATCGAGCTGAATGCTGATGCTGTGTGGATCTTCCAAACGGAATATGCGATCTACCCAGGGCGCTTTGAACATTGAAGCGGCCATGGTCGACGAGTTCCTTCTGTCCATGCAATAAGTGCCGATTTCAAAGAGGTGCTGATCATTCGTACTCAAGCCCGTCGAGGTCGAGGTTTGATGCCGACAATATCTCTTAGGATGGTTGTCCTTGTCGTTTAGCCTTGATCGTTCCTACCTAGAAAACAGTAGGTTAATCTGGCGCCGTACCTAATACCGGAAATCGTAAGAGGAGTATCAATTGGGTTACTTGACGCTGATGTCTTGACATGTTGATATCTTGGTCCTACTGGTTTGTTGCTAGCCCGTTTCAGGTTTACACTAGAATGGTCTACCAGTAGAATGCATATAGGTACAAGTACCTAGTGAGATATCAAATGGGATAGTATCTGGGAGGTTCATATTGGATGAAAAAACAAGTGAGAGAAGTCGTTCTCTCATGCTTGCAAGCTTTTTCGTCATTTACTTTTGGTCCAAGAATTAATAGTCGAATCATCCCTAAAGACTGAAGTTAGTCTCTTCGGGTAAGTAGAAGAAATAACGGGAGGGCTGCTTACTGCTGCCTTGCTGGATCCCGCAAGAGGGGTATAGCTTTATGTTAGAGTATCGCGAGAGAGTTCCCCAAGGTATAAGGAGGAAGAGATGTATTCGTATGGGTATCGTCCTCGGTTGTGAAAGTATGAAGATATGGTGAAGTGCTTGAAATATATACCTCCACCCCTCTACCTGAGCTCTACTGGTACCTAGGGCTTCTCGCTTCTCGCTTGCGTGACATCATTCCGCCCCCAATCCCAGCTTCTCCACTTTTGTACAACGGCGCGTCTTCCACATTTCCCCGCGTCCCCATTCCCCATTTGACCTCGTACTGTACTCAGAGTACCGTACGTACGAGTATACCAAACCACCAACACCAACACCACCCACCAATCCGCAGACAAGAAAATCGCCAACCTCGATATGCGCCTGCGAAGCGGAGTCGTTGTCGATGTGCAAAAACCTCGTCCGCTACAGCGGGCATGTTGGCAATGCCGAACGGCACAGGAAAGAGTAAGATCATATCTCCAGACCGCCGCAGGACTCGTACCAAACTGCAGGTAAACGATTTCGGCATACTGACTCAGCCTGAACTATACAGACCAATCCCAAGAAACCAATCTACGAATGCGATCCCCGCTGCATAGTCGCCAACTTCGAACAACGCAAGATCCCCGAGAAAGTCCTCACTTCCTTTCCCAAAATCGTCGGTCTCGGAACCTCTGAGTTTATCCTCCCCGCCTCATTAGGAATCTATCTCAAGATCCAGAAACAATATACGAGCGGCGAGGACTTTCCCATTCGCTTCTTTGACCCTTCGCTCATATGGCTGGATCCACAGAGACCGCCGCCATATTATGCGGCAATTGCGTATATACGGAAGTACCGCGCGAGTCTGGTAGAATGGGGAAATTGGTACGAACCACGGACATTGATTATCATGGGCGAATTTCTCGCCTGGCAGGAAACCAGGCTTAAAGAGGCGGTCAAGTGCCAGAGGCCTTTAACGGAAGAGGTTTTGATATTAGCTTCCGTGTTCAGGATTTTGGCTTATAGTCATGAGTTGGTACAAGTGTGGTTCAATCTTGGAGACGCAGAGGAATTCCAGTTCGAGGGAATGTTCAATTCAATACCCAAATCTATCACCTTCCCCGGCGAAGATCCCGTCATCTCGATATCTACGTGCGAGGAACCATCGACCAACTCAGAGGAAGCTGTCGACATCAGTATGCTCCTCTCCACCATCATGCAACAACTCCAAAACATGATACTCCGTCGAAAGCCCTCCGATTGGCCTATAATAATAGCCGTTCTCTCGATCCTCAAGCTGTCAGAAAACTCGTTAAGCTGTGGTCTGCGATACTTCTCGCCCTTCGAGAATGCACCCCGTTTTGAACACGCCTTGAACTCGCTATGTGTCCTGTTCGATTGTATAGATGGGCGACATCCGTTGTCAGAAGAGTGGAGCGCATCTCATTACAAGAGTCTTGTGGGCACCAATAGTTTGGCATTCTCCTGGTGTGAGTTGCTAAGAGATTTGGCGGTGGATAACGACGATGTATGGGATCACGGTCAGTTAATCGACAAGATCGACTCGTTTATTTCGAATGCCTGATTTGAGGTTTACCTTTTCTAAAGGCGGGAGAAACAAACTCGTGATATTGTATATACCCAGGAGACCTTCTGGAATAGGATTTGCGGCACGGCACGGCATGGCTAGGAGGCTCTGATTTCTTTTCTTTTTTTGCTTTTCACTGTTAGCTTGGCGCATCTACGATATACCCCCTCGGAGTTTAAGGAGCTTTGTTCTTTCATGGGCGGGAATTTTCTGGGAAAGGCTGAAGACGGAAGGCGGGAGGGATTTGTAAATGGATGGTTGGATGATTAACCTCGCTACTTGTACATCAAACAATGAACAATTCGCTGGTGTCTGAATGGGTTATTCACCGTAGATATGGTTGTTTATCTGCTCTGATGGACTCGCCAAGTGCTAAGCAGTAGAGGGCTAGTGCTAGTGAATAGTGGCACTTATGCCACGCGGGGGTCTTTTCACTCTAGTCTGGTCTGATCTGTTCGCCAAGTGCTATTGGGGAGAGTAGTACAAGTAAGATCACAGGATTATCTAAGTAGTTAACTTAAGTAGTTCTACCCTCTACCTAATCTACTCCACCAAACCACGTACTTTACACATCTCATCTCTACACATCTCATCTTGACTCAACACAAATCCAATCCACTCTACTCAACAGAGTACCCCTCTTCTACCCAAATCAACTCAACTTGACACTCTCTATCTCTATCTTTCCATTCCTACCAACTCTTCCACATCTCCCACACCATCCAAAAACTAAAATAAAGCCTAGATGCTTGAAGAGTCTAAATCCACCATCGATCACATAATTCACCAGATATGAATCGCAAAGGTGATCGTGAAACATCACGGCAGTAAGCGCGTCCTAATCTAGGTACATACCATACCAGGTATTCCATGAAAGATTTCTATTCATATTCATATTTCATAAGCATATCTTCTCTATCTCTATCAACCTTCCCTATCTATCTATCCATCTATCCCTGATTCCCTCTACCGAGAATATACCGTCATGTAGAAAACCTAGCAAATCTAGACCCCGTGCTCTATATGAGCTCATATACCGACCGACGTCTCGTCAGATTCGTATCCTGACCTTCTTTCTAGCTCTATCAAGCAACCCCGCATCGTCGCATATCGACTGACCGCGAATCGTGTTACTCGCCGTTTGTGTCCTGTATCGTGCCTCTTGGGGAGATAACCCCCGAGTTCCTCACCTGTATCTCGTTTCTTCATGATATAGTTGCACCACCGTCCCAAGAGCCTCAAAATTCATCAAATATCATTACGTTCGTAAAACCTCATTCTCATATCTCAGTCCAGATCCACCCCGTTCAGCGCCTCCTTCAAACTATCACTCTTCTCCGCTTCATCCGGGCTCACTTCCTCAAGTTTCTCTTCCAACCTTCTGCTCTGCAGCGCAGAGGGGCTCTCGCTTCTACTTCCGCCTTCGCTGCCCCTTTCAGTCTCCGGTGGGGTGATCTCCCCCGTAGTAACCAGCGTGCGTTGAACGTGATTCAAGTTCCTCTTCATAATACACATCTCGATGGAGATTCCTGGTCCAAAAGCGCATCCTACCACGAAATCCTTGACTTTTCCTCCGGGGGCTAGCGAATCCATGTCCTTCTGACGAAGACGGTCCATGACGGAGAAGATGGTTGCGGATGAGGAGTTTCCGTGATTTATATAGGTGTCGTATGAGGCGCGGATGTGTTCGGAGGATATGGACATGGCTTTCTCGACACCTGTGAGAATTGTCGCGCCGCCTGGATGGAGGGCCCAGTCGAAGTCGGAGGGAAGCTTGTAATTTGCGGGAAGATTGGGGAGGGTAGAGATGAGGTCGTCGAATGTGGGGGACACGACGGCCCCCGTTAGTTTTGGAACGCGGGGTGAGAGGACGACTTTCCAGCCTGTTCTGTATTAGCTCTCCATCAATCGCGCAAATCGAGTATGTGAGAATTACCCAGAGGATCAACATCGAAACCCAGATCTTGTTCCGTATCAGGAATGATTCGATGATCCCACCCTAAGAGTTGGTAGACAGCCTCCTCTTGGTCCCCTCCAATCCCATTACTCAACACGGCCGCACTCGCACAATCGCTAAAAAGCGTGATACCAATCCTCGTCTCTTGGGATTTGTGAACATCGTCCAATTCACTCCTCACCAAAAGACTACTGATCTCCAATGCCACAATCAGGACCCTGGCCTTCCGTCCCATATACGAACTGCCCAGCGCCAAGTTGGCAGCCGTTCGCAAACTCGCTAGTCCACCACTACATCCAATTCCATGCAACAGGACCTTTTGAACTGGTTGTCTGATTCCTAGGGCTTTGCATACATAATGATCGAACCCTGGATTTGCGCTATTCGTGCAAGTCGTGGAAACGACATGTGTGATATCTGCGGGCGACAATTGCGCCTCGTGTAGTGCTTTGCGCGCAGCAGTTACTGCAAGGGCAACGCCGTCCTTTAGGAATACGGTGCACAGCTCGTCGATGGTGGGGGCGCGGTCCATGTTGGCCATTGGGTGGTCGACGGTTCCTATTGCAGAACGAGAGTCGATTCCTGTGTAGTTGTTTATCGTTCGGACCTTGGTCATTCTGTTTGGTGGGGTGGTCAGCTTCGAGGGTGCTTGAAAGAAATGCGATTGGGAGAATTGAGAACGTACGCTGGGGATTCTGGGTAGTGTCTTTTGCAGAGAGTGTCTAAGTCTTTGGGATGCAATTGGAAGGGGGGGTATTCTGTTCCAATTCCTGTGATTGAGAGGTTGAGCTCTCCGAAGGTTTGGCGCGGAGGCGCATTCTGAGGTTCTGGGGTGGTTGACATTCTGGAAAGACAGACGATGGGTCAATTGATTAATTTAACGTTCGGCGCGAGTTCTAATCTGTGGTTTTATATGTGAAGACGTTTGCAAAGGAATCTAGGAGGAATTGTGAGTGAGAAGTGCTTGTAAAGTGCTTTGTAAAGTGCCTCGGCGGAGTTCTTAGGAGGGGAAAGCTTTCGCCTTGGCGGCACACCTGCAGGTATTTACCTACTTTGGAGGAGAGCTTGAAATGAAAATGTACCCGAAGTAAATAAAGCTCCCAAATCAGGTTTCGGACATATGTATATATATAGATATACATATGACCTGATATCGATATCGATACCGTCATTCTAGATGTCGAATATCGAATTATTGATTACCTCATTATCCCAACAAAAGCATTACGCCGTACGAGTACAGAGCTCCCATTCGAGGAAGAGATTCATGCACGCTTGGGCACACGACCACCAGCCTCCTCCAATAATAGCAAAGCTTAAAGATAGCAGGGATGGAACGGCATACACAACCGTCACTTTTGGCGGTACTCGTACCTGTAATGGTGACACATGTCAGGGACCTGACAGGAACGAACGGCTTCTATTTCCTACACGTCCTGCGTCAATAAGACTTACGAGTACAGTCCCACCAGGTCCCAAGCTTCTTACACCCGATCCGATTCCGTACACGACTCCGGCAATCGGGCCTACAACAACAACTTCCTATTTACTGGAGTACATGCCCACCCCCGCTACCCCGATTTGGTCTATTTACCGAGCTACCTACACGTCCATTCTCTCCAGGCAACGGACAGTGTGAAAGTTCTTCAATAATGCTGGGAAAAATGTACGTTAAAAATCTGTCCCAGCTTTTGTCGAAGCCATGAAACTCTCTCACAAAGATCCGAGTAAAGAATAGTAGGGTAGTGAGTCCTAGTTTGCTACTCCTCCTGTACAGTATTACTACTTTGGAGGTAGCTCTGTCTCCAAGTAAACTAAATTATACGTATATACTTTACTAGCTCAACCTCCTACTTTCTCGCTACTCGACTTAACACTTCCGCAAAAGAATAGGCGTTTTGATTACCGAAGAAGCAAGAAACACATAAACATCACAACGATTCAACATCAAAACACAAAGATAAGGTTAATTGATCAATACTATACAGCCCCAGTACGAATCTACAGACTAAATCTATAATCCGTTCGTCCCAATCCCAATCCTAGACCCCATCCCAAGCCTTTCCCAACATGGTCATAAAATCATCAAAGCTCCGGGCCAACTCCCAAAAATTCCCCGCATTTTCGGATTACAAATGGACTCTAGGCAAACCATACCGTCCTCTTGATCTTGGACTTTTTGGTCGGAGCTGGGGCGGGCCAGACGTCGGGTCCTGGGACGATGGACCTGTAGTCGGGATTGTTAGTGGCAAATATGTCGTACTTGAGTCCGGGGTCATCAGCGTTGAGGTAACCTGGGATCTTAACGAGGGGCTCAGGCGTTCCTGTTCCGCCGCCGGTGACCTTGATTCTGTTCGGTGGTCAGCATATGTTGTCGGCCTCAAAGTTTTTCTTGCAGAAGGAATAACAACTTACTGTGCACACGAAACATAAAATTCAGCTAGTCTAACAGGAACATTCTGTATCCCAATATGTTCAACTCGGATCAGATACTCGCCATCCGGTACATCCTTTGGAATCGTGTAGTTGACTTCGGTCTTGCCGAACGTGGTCCAGGCCTCGTCCGTTCGCAAGGAGGGGTCATCCGAGATAATACTCTCCTCGTGGATCTTGAACCAGTCTCCGCTTCCATCGTAGTCGGAAACTGCAGCGGGCGCTTTGGACATGTAGACGCTTGCTGGGCCGGGATGCATTCCCGAGGTCTGGAGGGTTTTGAAGCCTAAGCTGGTACCTGCTTCGGCTGTGAAGGTCTGAAAAGCACATTAATAGGAGTTTTGGAAGTGAAATGTTTTGTGGTAATGGGGACGCTTACCTTTGCCGTTCTTGCTTGCTCGCCTCCCAGGTTGCATCGCATCGCTGTGTCGTTAATATTAGTTAATGGCAAGGTATCGACCTGACCCTTTCGGGTGCCATTCCGGATGAACTCGTATGAGCGCCCTTGATCTTCAGATTTTCCAGCGACATCTTTGGTAATGATGGAGAAGCCGTAGTGAGCCTCGATAAGAGGTGCCGCCATAAGGGCGAAGAGAGGAAGGTGCTTAAACATGGTGCAAGTAGAAGTATACGTAAGGGTACGTGGCCGTAGTGGCGAAACAAAAAGTAGGAACTGGAATGATTGTGAAATAAAAGAAAGACTTTGATATAAAAATCACAAGGAAAGATTTGGGATTGATTCACACACAAGATGCAGTTGCGATGACGAAGGGAAACCCAGAATACTTATACCGAGTATCGTAATACTCGGTATATAAGACGATGGGTATAACTATAGCTACTCAGCATTGTTGCTTGGGATATTTTGGTTAGACTTGGCTTTCAACCAGCATCATCCTGAAACGAAGTCGCGACTTTGCGATTCCCGATGCCAAGATCTTGAGTTTGTGTGTATTAATATCTGCGACGACCATGCGGGTCACTTGACCAGAATTTCAGTGTCCCAGGTTGCCATGACCATATGGTAAATTTATGTACCGTAATATACCAGTATGTCTATGTCAATGTTCGGACGAGAAAGATGAGATGATAGGTAGGATACGGACCGTATACCTATAGGCAATCATGAAGGGACCATCCCATTTCCCCAACTGGGAGAAATATGATATGGTATATAACCGGACATACATCGGTACACTATACCTAGTATCCCTAGGAACGTCGAGAGTAAAAATCGCCGCTGAAACAATGAAGGATGAGATCAATATACGTAGCACTCGTGCTTCATTTCCATACAGAAAAAAGCCAAAATGCCTTGGATGGGGAAAGACAGGCTACTTCGGCATGTAAATATTTTGCGATTTCCGATAATATAACGAAAAGGAAAGATGGAAATTGAATCAGGGTTGCCAACGAACAATGAGCAACAAACGGCAGATTACAAAGGGAAAGACGAAATTGAAAAATCGATGCAGGATACCGAGTACTACGTACTGTCCACTACATACACGACGTCGTCGATTTGATGCCAGAGATGTCGATGAAGACTTGCAACGGCGGAGAGCAGGAGGGGCTGATGACATGGATATCCGTATGTGTTGTAGGCGAGGAGTCGATGAGACTCTGTCGGTACCTGGTGGTACGAGTACACCAGAGTAGGTAGATGTAAAGTTTACGGCAGACCCACCCGGGGTGCATATCATACAATAGTGGTGATAGTACGGTAGCTAAGCGAGAGTTATGCTACGTAGCTCGCACGTGGCTCGCTACTGTACGAAAGTAGGTACGAAAGTAGGTACGAAAGTAGGTACGAGTACAGTGCTCTCTAGGTGGGGTGTTCTAAACTTTTCCCGACCGCCATCATCACCACCACCCGCGGACATATACACACTCGTACACCACTTCAAAAATACCCCGTACACCATATTATATTCCGGCAAGCCTATGAGATGGAGACGATCGATTTGTCAGCAGCAATCCCTTTCTTCCTCCACGCCATCGTCGAATTCCCCGCGGCTGTGAATTTCTATAGCAACCCATCCGAGCAGCTCTCCTCAGCAGCGCCCCAAGCCGAAGACATCATCAAGCAGTACGCTGTTCTCCTCTTCTCATCCAGTCTGATAGCTCTCGCCTTCGCGACTCGTCCGGTGGATGATACAAGCAAATATGTGGCGGGCGCGTTTGCGCTGTACCACCTCGCCCCGACCGTGAGGGCTGCAAGGAGAATACGTGAAGGGGAGACGGGGACGAGCTATGGAAAGGGACTGGGGGGACCTTATGTACACCTTGCTGTTCATGGTGGCTGCTTGATTGGATTTCTTGGGCTCCGCCTTGATTATTGGGCTTCGTTTCAATAAGGAATAAGTGGACAAGATGAGATCATCCCGGTTATTGGTTGGTCGTGCGATTTGAACATCGAACCCGCACAACGAGTCCGCTCGGATTCTGCATATATCATATGGACCAGCACAGCACACTGATCATGAAAAGAGAAAGGAAAATGAATGGGCAAAGGGAATGGGAAAGGGAACATTAACTTGTGGTTCCTTCACTTCCAAAGAATCGAGACGACATACGAGACAATGAGCAATGAGAAACGAGAAACGAGAAACGAGAAAATGATGATATCTATGGGGTTCTGGTTCCGGGCCAGCATACGTCACGCATATTTAAATACGGATAAAAAGCAATGGTATCATTGATGAATTAGAAGAGAACACTACAACTCAATCCAGGGCTTCTCATACTCTCCACGATATCCAAAGCATCCCTTACATCTATCAACCACACAGTACAAGCAGTCAGAGTCGGGACCAGCACCATCTTCATCAGTCTCCAAGGCCAATCCTCTGGGGGGCCCTGCATTTCTCACCCCTCGGAGTGCCTTCCATATCGTGATTTCGGCCTGGTTCAACCCGTCCAACCCACCAACAAACTCCAACCAAATTCTCTCCCTCTCGTTTTCGAGGATATTCAGATCTTTCTTGAACTTCTTCATGAGATCATGACGTCCTTCGTGTATCCGGCTTTCTTCCAAACTCATGCCATGCTCCTTCTCTTCTTTCCTCGTCTCGTACCACCAGCGTTCGAAGTCTTTGAGTTGGGTTACCAATTGGCTTCTTTTTAGATGAAATGCGTCTTCTGATCGTTTGTTCTCTAGAATGGGGTCGCTGTTGACGAACTTTCTTTCTAGCGTATCTTCCCTTCGTAATTCTTTTTTGAGAGCCAATATCTGCTCTAGCGACACTTTACGTAGTTCTAATTCCTTGCGAAGGCTGGCTGTGGTTTTGCCAAGACTTTCCTCCGCCTTCAGCTTTTTTGCTAGTGAGCTTTTCGCAAAGGCCATCGCCTTGTGAATACGTTTTTCTGCGTCTTGTCGGCCCTGGACGACCTTTGTTGCGAGCTCCCTTACTTGTGTGCTATACCTTGGGTCGTACTTTTTGAGATTGCACAATTCCTTGTGGCAGCCACACTTGCCATCATTACCTTCTACTTTCATGCTTCCCGTCGTCGTAGCGATCACGTCGATTTGCTCGTATGCTGGATTGGGAATCGGATCTATTGGGTCTATGTTGTCATCGGTACTATCTCGAGCATCTCTCTCGTCGGTCTTTTGTCTTTTTGCTGGTGGATGACTGCCGTCCTGGAAATCCGGTGTATTGAAATTGATCAACGGCTTTCCGGTAAGAATTTGATCCTCCTTCTCCAGACGTTCCTTCTCACGCAAGTGCTGGTATGCTAAATAATCGAGATCGTTCTCCATGTACTTCTTTTTTTCTTCTCGCTTAATCTTGTAGTCGCCTCCAAGTAGTTGCAACTGGGATTCAAGATACGGCACCATCCATTCCACATCGGTGTCTTTCAATTCTTGATCTCGACCCGCAATACATGTAAGCAATCGCATCAACCGATAGGAATCCGACTCGAGCCGTCTTGCTGTTCTCTGGAGCAATTGCTCAATGCTTCCATTCAGCTCAAGTCCGTGCTTTCGTTTGAAGGGTTCATCCCAAGTCCCTGACTCTTCTAGGAATTCCACAAGATACTCTTGCCAATGTTTTCCGGGCTCGCCTGTGGGTGACTGTACCGACTCATCCTCACGTTGCTTTCTTTTCTTGCTTAGACGGTGGTTTTCCTTATTGGCCAGCGCGGATAGCCAGTGCCTCGCGAGGATAATGTCATTGGCCAAGGCCTTGTGTATCGAATCGCGCGCTCGCATTTTTGCTTCCATCTCTTTTTCTGTGAGCTTTTCTCTTATGTACTGATGGTCGATGTCGGATCGGGATCTGCAGAGGTCTTGATAAACTTGTTCGATGCTGTCTTCTTCGGACATTGCAGAGGTTCTTGAGGAATTTTTCACTTCGTTGCAATAGCACGAAAGCACCAGTGAAGCGAGAGTGAATATTGCCTGCAGCAATAATTCATTTACTAGAATACTCGAGCTCTGTCGTGAAATATTACCTTCGATGACATTCTATTTTTCTTTGTTCCCATGGTTGGCTGGGTCGACTTGCACCAACCTTTTCTTTGTTCGGTGGGGTCACGAGAGGATCTGGATAGACTTAATCGGGCCATTTTTGGAGCTTGCGGATGTCTCACTCCGTTTCTATCGTTGATTGCGTAACGGGTTTGATCAAGTCAGAAAAAGCACCCAGAGGCCCTACAGCTTGCTGCGATACTAGTGATGCAATTGATGAGTATTTCAGTACCTGGTATCAGAATGGGAACTGGTGTTCTGTATTTGAACAAGCCAGTACAGTGCAAGATAGGCCGCTGAAATCTCACTCGGTCGGCAGTTCTGATTTATTTCATATCATGCCATCACATCATATTTCATGACGTTATTCCGCCAGCAATGCTGGGTAATTGTCATTAAGCGGAAAACGGGCCTCTCAAGAATTAGCCGCGGCACGAATAGATTACTATCTCGACGCATTTGGATTCAGGTCGTCTCATGCTTCACAATTTTGGATCAGCTGGGTGCCGAATTGATTAATTCGAGATCTGGATCTGGGGGAAGTTGTGGGGTGTGTGGAGAATCCGGGGTTGAGTACAGGCGATCGTCCTATTGTACCGCATTATCTTGTGCAAAGAGCGGTCTTGGAGCGGTTGAATTTTGACTGATGGGGATAAAGTCAATATGGCTGTTATCTATTATTGCCGTGCTGAGGAGTACGTTTGCAACGGCTCTCAGCATCCGGTGGTTGTTTGATAGGATGGATTGGGGAGTATAAGAGCGTGGCGCTTCCTTTTCTTCTTTTTGCTCTCACGGAATATACTCATCTGGCGTTGGCATATCAATCTCACCCACTCACCATGCTTCATCTTATAAGTCTCCTCACTCTCGCGGCCTCGGCCAGCGCACACTACACATTCCCCGCTCTCATCGCGGGCGGAGTCACCACTTCCGAATGGAAATACGTCCGTCAATGGACCAACTACCAATCCAATGGCCCCGTGACCGACGTCTCGAAAGTCGATATCCGTTGCAATGTCGGAGGGGCGACCAAACAGGCCTCCGGGATCCAAAGCGTCGCCGCCGGATCGAAAATCGGCTTCACGGTTGCCCCAGATATCTACCATCCTGGGCCTCTCATGGCGTATATGGCGAAGGTTCCAGCGGGGAAGACGGCCGCGGACTGGGATGGGAGTGGGAGTGTTTGGTTCAAAATCTTCGAGCAAGGTCCGAATTTTGGGAGTAGTTTAACTTGGCCTAGTAATGGTTCGTCTACCTTTCCTCCCTCTCCACCCCAAGATCACATAACACTTTTCCCAAAACTAACACTCCACCCTCTAGGCATGACCAAAGCCGAGTTCACCATCCCACCCGCCACGCCCTCGGGCGATTACCTGTTCCGCATCGAACATATCGGGCTGCACTCCGCTTCTGGCGCCAATGGAGCGCAGTTCTATATCTCGTGCGCTCAGATCACGGTTACTAATGGAGGCAATGGGATGCCGGGCCCCCTTGTTGCGTTCCCGGGCGCATATAAGGCGACGGATCCCGGGTTGATGATCAATATTTATTATCCGGTTCCGACTAGTTATGTGATGCCTGGGCCGAAGGTTTGGAGTGGGTAGGTCGCTTAAGGAGGGGGAAGGGGGGAAGGTGATGAGTGGGGTTTGGGGTATGGGTGGATGGTTGGATGGGCGGTTTGTTGGATGAAGTCCCTAGGGTCATATGCTGGGAATTGAGATACTTAGCGAGATATTGTGTATTTAATCTGAATCCTGATTCGATAATGGGATCTCCCGGAGTTTTGCTCAATCTTTTCATATGACAGATGACTTGGGTTGTTAAGACGAATCTTGAGGGTTATAACTAAAGTTCCTTCTCCACCCCCTTCACCAAATGTGCTAGTGCTATTTTTGTTTTTCGTAAATTGCTTATAAGAATCCTAGTTATCATTCTTCACACGCTATTATAAGTCATTTTGCTAAAAGTCTGGTACAGATAACTCTATTGTCCTATTTTACCTAGGTTGATAAGAAGTGAAAAGTAACAATTATTATAAGCTGTTCGTGTAAAATCTTTAGTTGTATAAGCTCTTTTGGATGATATTAGTATAACTTAGGTGTTATTTTATTTATTTATTTCTATTTAACGTCTGGCGAATACAACTAGCCGACTTGTAGCTAGGTTCTAGAATAGCCCTCAGTAGAGCAAAAGACGCTGGGGGGGTGCGCCAGATGCCGGGGGGTGTAGATAAGAGACTATTCTACAGGTAACTTAGGTGTTTATGGAGGCGGTTATTACCTAGGCACTCTCTGTCTTTTTTGGATATACCTACTTGCGTACTTTGTATAGTATCTATGAATCGCTTAAGTGTTTTATTTTTTACTTAGTTGCGTTAGTATAGAATAGGGGATGCTTGAGTGACAATGTTAAGTACCAAACCTCAAAGTAAGTATCGCTAACGCAAAAAATCCAGATGTCCATATGCGAGGTCCAGGAGATATAACTAGTAGTATACGAAGGGAATAGTAGCTAGTAAGAAATACGCGCGTACGCTTTATCTCTTCGACGTATCATATATACATCTAGGATTTTAGGTTCAAGGCATCCACTTTTAGTCTTAGTACTTACGAAGTAATAATACTACCACTTGAGTGGTGCTAAGCAAGTTAGACCAAGCCCTATCCCCTCAACGGTATATATGTACATTTCGATTTTTGAGTTTGCGATTTCCTATTTGAGCGGTCGGACCGATCGGAATAATGCCTAGGTGCGCTACGGGGCTTGGTCCGACTTGCCCCGCACTAGTACGGCATCCCGAATCTACTACAGTACCACCAGTGGTACTAAACCAGATGACTAAATCGCAAATCGCAAAAGTCACTATTAAGGTTATTTTGTAGGAAATCGCAAGTCGTAAATCGTAAAGTGGCTTAGGGTTAGGGTTGTATACTAGCGCTAGAATTAAAGGTAAAACTACTTGATATAAGTAAATAAGCTTAAATTTAACTCGAACGCTCCTTCCTTCGAATTTAACCCGAATTCTCCTGCCCTCGAATATAACTCGAACGCTCCTTTAACTCCTCCTCCCGCCCCCCCTAACGGGGGTCTCCCCTAGCTAACAAATACACCTATATCCCCTCTTGTTATTATTGTTACTATCGTCTATCGTTGTCGCTATCGTTATCGCTATCGTTGTCGTAAAGAAAGAGGAGAGCAAGTAGGAGGGAGAGCGAGGAAAAGTAGGTAGCAAACAATTGTTAGCGCAACACGTGCTAGCCTAGCCGTTTTAAGGAGGGTAGTATTTAGGGATAGGAATAAGCGATACATACAACTAAAATATTTCCCCGCTTCTGACCATCTCTCTCCCTCTTCCTCTCTCCCTCTCTCCCTTACAGTATGCTAGGGTACAACTCTATCCGGCAGCAAGTGTAGGCGACAGTGAGGATACGACAGTGAGGATACGACAGTGAGGATACGACAGTGAGGATACGACAGTGAGGATACGACAGTGAGGATACGACAGTGAGGATACGACAGTAAGGATACGATAGTAAGGATAAGCGGCAGCGAGGGTAGGCGACAGTAGGGGAACAGGCAGTCAAGGTGTCCACGTAAAAATGCCTAGGCACGTGAAGCCTAAGGTAGGGGTGTGGGGGTATAGGCACTCTGGCACAGTAGTAGTTAATATGACTTTTGCGATTTGCGATTTGCGATTAAGTCATCTGGTTTAGTAGTAGATTCGGGATGCCGTAACTAGTTAAGTAATAGTATCGTTGGGTACCAAGACTTAAAGTAGGTATCGCAAACTCAAAAATCGAAATGTACATATATACCGCTGAGGGTATAGCGCCCCCTAAGTATGATTCCGACAACTCCGACCGCTTAAATAGGAAATCTGAAACTTGAAATCCTAAATATATATTTAATACGTCGAGCAGAAGCTCCGTATGTTCGCGTCTAGGATGGACGATGGTGATAGTAACTCTGAGCCTAAGCAAGCAAACCCATCAGACTCTGCTAGGCTAACTTCTACGACAAATCTTACGCAATTATCATCGCAATCGTCCTCAGGTCCTACAGTTTTAATAATGCCAACTCATCCACGAGGGCTAGGGGCAGGAAATATAAAGTTATTAATAGTTTCTACCTTACTACTAGCTCTTATTAGTCGTTCGTTCCTACGTAATACAAAAAATATACTATTTAATTGTAACTCTATATACTAGATATCTCTTTTTCTACCTTTTCAATATATCGGTATACTAGCGCGTTTAAGCGAATATGAACTTACCTTTTTAGGCGACCTATATATCTCCTGGACAGCCCGGGGGATTTTTCACGTAGATCAAGGACGTGCACGGCTTTTTTGCTGTAATTTCTTTGGTGTGCGGAGATTTAAAGTGCCAAATCCTTGCCAAAGAATCCCCCGGCTGTCCAGGAGATAAAGGTTAATAACATAACCCACGTACGAGTAATAATGTATATAACCTATTGGGATAGAGATATAACAAGTGCGAAACAGTAAAGCAAATAAGGGGTTCAAAACGTATATAATATTCAGTGTGTTCGTCTAGCTAAAGGAGTGGGAGTTGTGCGAGTACATAAGGTGGTCGCACAAGGTAGAAGCGACCCACAAATAGTGGGTCGCCAAGCGAGTGTGTGGAATATATCGCAACATAACCTTTAGCTTGTTTTTATATGAAAAATACCAGGTATTCAAGTACTAAAATATGTCTGTATTAGCTAAAACTATGGGGTAACTGTACATTCTATAGCGTGGTGTTGAAAGTTTAGGATAAGGAAGCTGCTGATGACGTACCTCAAGCTCCCAGGTTCATGCCTCCAATGTCTTGATGCTTGGCGAGGGAGGAAGGAGGTGCGGAAGGAGTAAGCGGGAGAAACTTTGTAGGGCTCGCTAAACTTACTGCTCGTTTGAATACCTCCGTACTTTTCCTTCTCAAATGCTTTATATATTTTCTTGGATTTTGGTCCCGACTCCCTTTAGATCATCGCAGTAAATACCGGATAGTGTTATCAAAACCTTATTCCCCACTCCCGCTCAGATGAGACACCATTTCTTGGTGATGCTCTCCCTTCTTGATCACGATTTCTCGAGCTTCAGAGGTCATCGTGGAAGGTTTGCTTTCTGCAGAAACTTACTCCTTGATCCTCATGGATAATAATATCTTCTCAATTAAGGTGATGGGAATTTTCCCCAGAGCGATAACCGATCAGCTCATTCGCCAAGAGCGATGAGTGTGAGCGATATGTAATCCAAGTTGTAGCCAGTGCGGTACTTGGCTTGTCAGAAGAACATTCAAGAACTCACTCTTTATCTGCATAAACCCACCCTCATGTCTTCCCGAAATGATGCTCTTTTACCAGTGCCTACTATCACTCTCGAAGGAATGAAAATCCGCCAGGATATTCCTTATACCAACCGACTTTTTATTCAATACGGTCCTCCGGGTGTCACTTGGAGTCAAGTCTATAACCCGGTTACCACCCTGACCAGTCTACGCCCTAATGCCCCTGCGAACGTCAAATTCGACGTCAAACTCGAACTTATTATCTGGCTTCTCATCTGCGTTGACGGACAATGCAAGAATATTGGGACGCCGCATGCTAGTGCAGCATATGGCATGTACTTTGGTCCGCACTCCCCATATAATCGATGCTCTATGCTTCCACAAAGCGTGAATAAAACAAATGGCTCCGCAGAGTTTTTTGCTGTGATGACCGCGGTGTGTTTTGTGAAAGATCATAGCACCAGACCGATATCTGCTATCGGCCCTCTGAAGAAGGTTGTCATCCAAACGGATTCTTCATATGTTAAGCACATTATTTCACTCTCTTTTCCACTGTCTTCGGACTACAAAGACTCAGATTATCGATCGATCTTTCCTTTCTCACATTCTAAATTGATCCAACAATCCTTTCTGTATGGCGAGCTGCTATTTGCTGACTGCCGTACCCCAGTTGTTGAATGTCTTACGAAAAACATATGGACATGGCAAGACAACGGATACAAGAATGCACGAGGTATTCGAACCGCCAAACTAGGCCTCATCTATGACATCCACCACTTACTAGAGGATGCCAAAAGAGAACTAGGGATGAATATCAGATTTCAGCACGTAGCAAGAGTAAAAAACCAGGGTGCGGGTCGTCTAGTTGAGCTTGCCTTCGAATGGGAGTCCCAATTTACATTTCGCACGGAGGAACCTGCGTTTCCCACAAACAAATGGAAACACGCCTCAAAATATGGCAAGGAGTTTTCGCCCAGTGAGGTCGTCCCTATTCACAGGATTCTCTCCCGTCTTGAGTGGCCTCTTCCGCTGAAGAGAGAGAATCGGTGGATTGATAGTATCATTTCTTATATGATTCGTGGGAATTTGCTACTTGAAGGGCGCGCGGATTTCCCGGCACTTTTTCAGGCGAGATTTGGAAAGTTTTGGAGAACGCAGATTGCAAGGGAGAGAGATAAGATTGCCGAGGAGTTGGCGTATACTGAGAGGGCCTTGAATGGTCTCCCTCCTGGCGCGGGAACCAAGGGCTCGCGTGAGTGGGTTGGGTATCATGAGAAACTTGCCCAGCTTGGAACGCTGCTTGCAAGGATCTCTGAAGGTAGGGCTGAGATATATTCCTGGCTTTTCTACTACATGCTCACCTTTTGGATAGAGGAATTGGATGATGGCAAGCATTCGCATATTGTTTGATTTCTGCGTGGCTGGCTGCTAATTAGGTGTTTGCAATGATGGATGGTTTATAGATGGGGAGCGATTGTTTTGGCGCAAATTTCTTGATCAAGTATGCTTGTGCTTTGTAATTAAGGTTAGTGAGGAGGTGTGCAGCTGTCCTTCCTTAGCACTCATGAATTTGATATATGTTGTTGCACGATTAAGCAGTATTTTGAATGACGCCGGGCCAATAACTTACTATATTTCTTCAAGTGTCGTAGAGCAACTTCTTATACCTCATCGCTGGTGTCTTCCGTTCGGGCATGGCTTCTTGTATATCTAAGTTGTAACCCATGTGTACATTATTTGAGTACTTGGCCAAATTAAATTTATTTATTATTATTGTTTTATTTGGATCAAATTGATCAATTGGTTTGAATAGATTCCTATCATAGTTACCAATTCGTAAATTGGTGAATAAGAAATACTACTTTGCACTCCTGGTAGTACCGTGACAGGAAAGACTAACATGTCCACTTACTCACTCCAATTGTACATGATGTGCATTATAAGGTTAACATTTTATTTCGAATACATAACGAATATTTTTTCAGAAGCTTCTGGATGGAATCCTCGTTTATTTTGGCGTTGATTGGCTAATATACGTGGTCGTCAACATGCAACTAAACATTTGTGGTATATTCTGGATGAGTAATACACTATTGATATCTCATAAGAAAAAGAGATAACAAGATGTACAGAGACTAATGACAGGGCTCACGAAAAAGTTACACACAGCTCAGATTAATCCAGACGACACAGTACACTATGTCACTGTCTATTCGCTTAAAGTATTTGTTAGAACAACTGCGAAAAAAACTCGAACTTTCGTCATTCACTTGGAAAAGACATCTTCATGAAGAAGTGTGATTTGCTTGTCCTTGTCTATTTTCTCAAAATCTCTCAGTAGTGGATTCTTCGCGGATCACCCCCATCTAAACTCCGTCTCAAACCTACGCGATGGTTTGTAAACGCCGCATAAACTCCACAAATACCGGAAGGTTTATAGATATGACATCACATGACATCACATGACATCACATGTCAATTATCACCACCTTATCTCACGGACTCCTAGTAGTTTATTGGATACTAGTTTATATTTTTGAGCTTATTTCAGCGACGACGGAATCCTCTCCCATAGTTGCTTGACTCTAGCTTCTATCTTCACTTTTCCAATTGCACTTTATAGATAAGACCAGGCGGGAAGTTCTTGAACCAGATTAAAAACAGAATCTCTCCCACAGAAAATATGACTTCAACCCCTCTAGCCACAACCTCAATTGAGGCCTCAAATCTCTTTAATGTGAAAGGGCTCATCGCCGTAATCACAGGCGGCGGATCAGGTAATTCACTCCTCCCAGAAACCAACAATCACTTCTAACAGCATCTCAGGAATCGGTCTGATGATGGCCAGAGCTCTAGCTCTTAATGGTGCCTCAAAAGTCTACATAATCGGCCGTCGTGCCAAAGTCCTCGAGGAAGCCTCAAAGTCCATCGCGACACCTGGCATAATCGTCCCCATCGCGGGGGACGTAACTTCCCAATCCACAATGGAAAGCATCGTTCGAAAGATCCAGGATGAAGTAGGTTATATCAACCTCCTCATCGCTAATTCCGGAATCCTCGGACCTGGACCAGCGCAGCCTCCAAGTAGCTATACCTCCGTTTCGGATTTCAAGAACTCGTTCTTGGGAGCTGGAGCTGAAGCTAGTGGACAGGAGGGCTTTGAGAGGTTCGTGGATACGTTCAGGACTAATACTGCCGCGGTTTGGTACACGATTGTGCAGTTTCTTGAGTTATTGGATGAGGGAAATAAGAATGGAAATATAAAGCAGGCTAGTCAGGTTATTGCGACAGGTAGCATTGCAGCTTTTTTGAGAAAAGTAGGGGGGGGTTATGCATACGGGGAGTCTAAAAGTGCTGTTATGCACATGGGTAAGCAGCTTGCAACGGGGCTGGCACCTTTTGGGATTAGAGCCAATGTACTTTCTCCAGGGCGTAAGTGATCCTTTCTTTCCAAGGACGTTGTGATCAAATTTCCTTTGGAGATTGAATATCAAAATTGAAGCCTATCGACTAACCTTTGTCTCATAGTATTTCCCTCTGACCTAGCAGCGGGCATCATTGGCGATGGTGTTTTTACACGCGACCAAATCCCACTTGGAAGAGTAGGAGATGAGGAAGACATGGCCGGTGTTATTTTGTTCATGGCAAGTAGAGCAGGAGCCTATTGTTCAGGAAATTTCATGACGATTGATGGAGGGCGTATGTCAGTATTGCCGTGCTCATACTGATGAGTTATATTTTATGATGGAAGAATGAGATTTGTAAGATTGAAAAAGAGATGAATGATATTATGTTTGCCCATCGTATCTGATACAAGAAGAACCATGGCCCCTCGAGCATTATCGCGTCAATATAGGGAAAGCGTGGTCAAGAAATCTGCCTACAGGCTAAGGGAGTAAGAGCGGGGAGGCAACATCGCAGAAAATGTTACGAAATTATTGAAAAATAGGAGTGCATGTGTCAGGGATTCACTAGGAGCGTACAAGGACAGTTCCAGAATATAGTTGAGATTGATCGCGAGTCAGCTAAGAAGTCCTAGAGCTAGCTATTACTTATACACAACAAGAGTCCACGTATTACATTCACTAAGCGAAGCACCAAAACACTATACCGAGCCACATTCACGCCCTCACAGCATGATTCTCATATGCGAAGCTTGTCAAAAATAAGTAGAGTAATGGCACCTACTCTACTCTACTATAGGGGTTTAAACCCTAATTAGTTTACTTAAGTATTTAGCGCATATTAATTAAGTCGTACGGAGCCAAGTCCGCCTGAGCGCCCATAATGCGCCAAGGGGAGTATACGACTAAGCGAGTGACCAACTAAGCGAGTAACAGATCAACAAACATTTCTCTGAGGAGTAAATATAACAGCGATAACGAGAGATTGCAGAAAAAGCTCCAAAAAACAGCAGCTCTGTAAGTATGACTTACATTTCTAATTTGTCTACTATCTATTAAAGAAGCTTTTAAATTTATATATAAATCTAATATTATTACTCTACCCCCTATTATTATTTCTAAATCTTGCTTAAATATTATATTTTTCTTATATTTATATCTCCATTTAAAGCTACTATATCTAGCGCCTGTTTCTACTCTTCCCCTTCTATTTTCATGTTTATAAGTCTAATATTAAGAAGTATATCTTAGTAAAAGGCCTAGATATAACTCTAGATACACCTAG
This sequence comes from Hymenoscyphus occultus, assembly GCA_900536445.1. Lineage (NCBI taxonomy): Eukaryota > Fungi > Ascomycota > Leotiomycetes > Helotiales > Helotiaceae > Hymenoscyphus > Hymenoscyphus occultus. The sequence continues at coordinate 8,860 of UNPT01000237.1, read as the reverse complement.
CCTAGAATAATATTATTCTATAAGCCTTATAAGACCAAAATATATAAATAAATAATTAGATTAAATGCGACCTAGTACCTTTTAATAATCTAGGTATACTAAGATATCTAACTAATTTATACGAAACTTTTAGTATACTTTAAATTCTTATTTATGTTCATTCGTTAGTCGTTATACGTTATATTAAATAAGGCTTATTATTAGTTTTACTTTTATATTACTAGCTAGCTTTAAGCGCTTATAATTCGTCTATATATTGTGACGGTTCTGACCATCACGTGCCACTTGTATCACGTGGCGTCGCTTAGCGACCCACACCATGTATGTAGACTCGAGCTCTCTCGAGCTCTCCTCTTCTCAGCTTAGAATCTTCGAATAAGACAGTTCTACGATTCCATAACCTACACCTTGGACGCCCACGGGCAACATATCGTACGCGTCGTCACATATATTGTAGAGGAGTAGAAAGCGAAGTATAGGCACCCTTGGCCACGCGTCCCTTGCGGGAGTAGTAACTAACTAAAAATAAGCACATAGCTTATGAACAAGCACATAGCCTATAAAAGAAGGAATATAAAGTTCTTAAACTTCGATCACATTATAGACTAATTAGAAGGCTCTATCTAGTAGAATACGAAGTATAAACTAGATAACATATAAAGATCCCTTTTAAGACTCGCGCTAGCACATAGCACGGCGAGCTAATAGCGAGAGGCATGTGGGTGGGATAAAAGAGCTTACAATATGTGTAGCTGACGATATGGTGGATATAGTAGTGGTGTTAAAGGAATGTAGCCGGTATATATCCCACCAAAGCTTACTAAGCACCATTCTCATTCACTCTAAATCCTGCTAAAAAATATACGGAGTAATAACTAGGTCTCTTACCTATGCTCCATTTCTACATTACCCTAATCTTCTTATAAGAATCGTTTGTCCGTCATTTTTCTTATAATATCTTTAGAAAGAATACTCTTTATTTGATTTTATACCGGTATTAGTTCTATTAAAGCTCTTTTTTACAAATGTTCAATAATTAAAAGGTCTTATAGATCTATAGAGAATCCACTCTTAGATGCTTAATGTGCCCACGTGTTTAATATTATATATGTTTTTCATGATGCAAGGATATTTAATGATCTACAAGTAAAGGATGCTTTGTAGCGGCCTGTATTCGTAGGACACTAGAACTACAGGTCAAGTGAGAGATACTTTGCTCTTAGCGGTCATCAGGATACGTCATAAACGAACAGCGCTACAGAATAAAGTATATCCACGTATATTTCTGCTCAGGTTCAAAATATCTAAATACGTGGTAAAGGTCCGTGCTTTAGCATCGTTGTAGAAAGGGCTTCTACAAAAGATACAACTGTAGTACATAGAACGCCTGCAACAAGAAATGGGGGAAGCAACGAGTGTAGTAAGAGACATTGTTATATACTAGAGTCTTTTAGAGTCAGACAATAAAAACGAACACTCTTTTCCACCAACTAAGCAGATGAATCGAAACCAACCATCCTGCCCACACTAGCCATATCAAAGAACATCTAAGAGGCGCTAGAAGATCCAGAGCCATGATCAACTCGATATCCCCCAGGTAGAGTAGAAAGCCCTGCAAAACCTCATCAGTAACCCCCAAACAAAGCACAAAAAGAATCTCACGCAAAAAAAAAGAAAAAGAAAACTCACAAGAATCAATATCCTCCTGCACAACCCTCTGTTGAGAACACTGATTCATATCCGCAATACTCTGCAACCTCGCCACCGCCGAACAATTCACATAGCACGGCGTATCCAAGATCCGCTGCAAACTATCGTCCTTCCATCCAAACACGTAATCCGCATGATTCGCATACCCCGTTCCATCCCCAAAGCTCCAGACAAAGGGGTTGCTCCCGTCTTCGGGCCAGTCGTCTGGGTTGTTGAAGGGCTTCGTGTCCCAGATGACTTCGAACATGACTTGGGAGGTGCGGACGGGGTGGGATGCTGGACATGGACCGCCGGATTCGAAGGTGCCGGATGAGGGGTAGGACATGTGGGCCATGCTTTGGAAAGTTAGTACTTGGTTCAGGTAAGGGAAGAAAGGGCGGTTACTGGTCTGGACTATCGAGGTTCACGCCGTCCCAGCAGTTGGGGAAGCGTAGCGAGGTCATGATTCCTTCTTTGCAGACTCGGTTGGGGAAGGCGATGGTTTCAGGACCGCGGGTACCGAAGGTGTCAAGACAAGTATAGGTCAGTTGGCGGAAGCGGGCTGCATCATTTAGAGACCTAGCGTAGATATCTCCAATGAACATTCGGAATCCCTAGTTTCTACTTCAGTATATTCCAGCAGATAAGAATTCTCAGAAGGGACTTACCGGTTTGAAAGCCTGGACTTTATCCTTCTGTGCAGTATCGTACAACTAGGGGATATGAGAGTCAGTATGTCTCTCAAGGACTGGCTCGGGAGAGAAAAACCGGATCTTGCATGTAATACACGGTCATTCCACCTCCAGCAGCTCCTTCAAACCCAGCATTCGCCAATTGAGGAACCCTCTTATACGTCCCATTCCTAGCACGAAAATACAAAACCGCAGTCCAGTAATTCGAGAAGTCGTCGGCGAATTCACATGTTGTACATGACGATTCGCCTGGCATATCTTTCTTGGGATCCATCGTGGCATTGAATGAGTTCTAATTTCGTCAGAATGATGCGTGGTTTAGCTGAGTTGTAAATGATCATGGGACCGTAAATACTCACACCTCCAACAATCTGGTGAACATGAGGAGAAGGAATAAGACCAGGGCTGACCAACGGGTCCAGTCGCTGAGTGACTAGCTGAGAACATTGGAATCGGATGAGAGCATCACCAGCTCCAGTGAGCGCCAGAAAGAGAAGTGTATACCAGTGCATCGTACAAGCCCGAGAAAATTGCAGAATCACAATCCGAAGTAGAGATGAGAAGGAGATAATTCAGGCGAGACTTCGTGGGGGACATTGAAATAAGTCTCTCTTCGTCAGTAGTTGGTTAGATCATCGATGCACACTTTCCGTATTCGATACTCGAAGACTGAATTGCCGAAAATAAATAGTGATAACCATAGATACCGGAATTCCTCCTATCGGGAGCAAGACATATATGAGAATAGTCCAGGGTACTTTTCAACACCCTATTACATTATGCTTGGAGTATAAGTGTCGGCAACTTTATATTCCATTGCCCTCGGGCGTGGCCCTTCTTTCCGGGACGATCCGAATATGGTAAGAGCTGCCAAATATATTGACCTGGAACAATACTAATTCATAAGGTTAAACAGGCTATCATATTGCTCTATATTGTAATCGAAAACATCGAGTAACCTCAGCCCATATTCTGGGTTACTGTGAGGGGCTATTGAACTGCCGGATATATGGGTATACTTGTTGTATCGCTTATCATGACATCGATGTTCAAGGACCTTTTAGCGCGAGACTGCATTTAAAAGACTAGGAATGAGTGCTGGATGAAGAATAATAAAGACAAGTTTGATAGGAAGCAAGAAGACGAAACAGGATCTATTTAGGATCTGTCGTGCTTCTATTTACTTCTAATCCTTTGCCCCGGGACCGGAAAAATCAGAAGAGAAATCCGCAATGAAAATTCAAACCAAATAGATAGCAATATCAACCAAAGAGCAACCCGGTGCGGGGTTTGTGGGGGCACCTGCCAGGGTACGAACGAACACCAATAGGGGTGAATCACTAGGATACCATAATTAGCCGTCCAAAGAACTCTGGTATCGGTATACACAAGGAGAGCTATGTTTGCCACTCAACTCTTCAGAAATACTGGCGCTGGAAAACAGGAATACAAAAGCCAGTAGCTCCCCTGACAACTTGCCTTCATATCCAAAGAAGTTTGATTTCAAACCCAAACCAAGCTCTCTTCAGCCATGCGTCTGACCGGCAATCATTTTCTGTTCCTCATCGCTATCGTGGGTGCCAATGCTGAAAACAAATGCCCTACCACAGACTACGCCTGCCTGGACGTGATAAATTCCAGTCTCTGCATATCACAAAACGCCGTGAACGCTCAAACAGACGCAACGGCCAAAGATACATTGATAAAATGTGTGGAATATGCGCAAAGTGCAAGTAATTTGACGGGCTCAGCCAAGGTAAGAGCGATAATCAGAATAGAAAATACCGAAGAACGTTGCTGATGATCGAAAAAAGTACTGTCGATGCACAGGGTGCCACTCTGCGCCCATAAACGCAGCTCTGGAAGCATTGTTTCCACAACCATGCTCAAGCTACTGAGCCAGATTTTGGGATAGTTGGAAGGATGATGAAAGAAAGAGTAATGGCAAAGATATCCTCGATTGGAGAGTCACAACTGTCGGTAAAAGGATCGAGGTCGAGATCGTGTTGCTTTAACCGAAATCACTATTTTGCGATAGTTAACGTTGTGATGTGATCCTGCTGAGAAAATAATTACTTGGGTATCTTTGTTTATCTTTCTTTTAACAGGGAAGTCTCAGTCGAATGTTACTTTCTTGCCCTCAAACTTAGCCGTTTTCTGCATGTCCTTTGCTTTCTTAGCCGCTTGCCAACTCGCGTGTAATACACCTGCATCACCCTTTTTACCCAGTCCTCTCTTCCCATCTCCAAGTGGCCCGACATTTTCGCCTGTAGCCCCAGATGTACGCCCGGCACCAGCGCCAAATTTTCGCCCTCCTCGTCCGCGGCCTCTTCCTCTGCCAGAATCTTTGCCTTCGGCGCCCCTTTTCCCATCCCAGCCGTCATCCCTACCTGTGACTTCAGCCACCGAACCCTGTCCAGTTTTGATGTGGTTTGCTCCTTGACCGAACTTCTTCTCCCAGATCGCCCTCCGTGCCATCTGGCCTGGTCTGTTCTTCTTTCCTACAGGCGCAATACTTTCAAGCTCCTCAATTTCGGAGCCGTCTGATTCGGAGCCAGAGAAGTAGCCACCGAATAATGTTGGGAGAAACGTGGTTTTCTTAGTAGGAGGTTTCGCTTTCAAGGACTTTGACTTTGATTTGCGCTCAGGCTGCGGGGATAGGGAGGGTGACAGAGAAAGATCCAGTGGTATATCTTCTGTGTGTGATGATAGTTTAGCCCGTTTGATTGAAGATTCTGCCTCTAGCTCTGAGTCAGATTCCGAATCCGAGGACCCCAAACGATTCTCAAATTTAGATAGAGCATCTGAATCCAAATCTGATTCTTGATCGCTTTCTATACTTTTTCTGCGTCTGGGCTGTTGCGGTTCTTCTGCAGCATCGCTGATGCCATCCCACGATCTCAAATCTGATTCAGAAATAGAGTCGTGCTTGGTTTTTGCCGCCTTCATCTCTCCGACATTTCGATTTGCGGCAGGTTCGGCTTTCGTATTTGTCGGCGGAACCGGATCTCTCTTGCCCTTCCCCTTGGCCTGATGTTCTGGCATTGGGATTTCCATAACCATATAAAATCCTTTCATGATCTCGCCCATCACAACCTGCACACTCGGCGTCTTCAGCATGCCACTCGTGACATTATTCCTCGCCTTGATCATCTCGTCTGGGAGTTCGTCGCCTTGACCGTCCTTTCCCGCGGCCTTCTCTCTTATTTCCTCTGGCAAGCACACGGCGTCGGCCATCTTCTTTACCTTGCAAATGGTCTTGCACAGGTACTTTTCGGCTATTTTCTCAATTTCCAACGTTTTCAATGCCTCGATTTCCCTATTGATCCTCTTCCTGTCCTCCAATCCTTCGACTCCCTTGGCTTTCGCATTTTGCAGCCGTTTTCCGAGCTTCTGTCGCGCAAAGCCTTTGGGGGTCTTGAGAGCTCGATGGAGAAGCTTTTGGCTTTGGGTGAAATGCTCTCGGATCTCCTCTTTTTTCCGTTGGATTGGATCCGCGGGAGAATCAGGAGTGGCACGTTTTCGTTTCGGCATGTTGTCGAATGGAGAGGGGGAGGGGGAGGTTGAGTTGGGTCAGACTTAGGGTCCTCGTAGTGAAGATGCGACGATGATTATGAGGAGGGGACCTTTTGCGCAGCGCAGCCTTGTCGAGTTTTTTTGTGGGGCACAGGCCTTGCATGTGATCCGAACTCCCGATAATGATCCGTCACCACGTTGACTCGGATGAACGCGGTCCGACTGTAAGATAATACTCCGTACACCACGTACGTATCGCCATCGCAACAAATTGCCCAGTGTAAGAGATACGGTTATTACTCTGAATACACCTAGGTTAATATGATATTATCCTAAAAGCCTCGCACATTGAAAATGGTTGTACGAGCCGTCTGAGATAATCTAAATCAATATATCTTTATTGACCTATGATTAGGAGGTGACGGGTCTCTGAGTCGCACACCATCACAACCACGAAGACGAATTCGAAGTGCACGGTACCAAGGACAGCTCTTTCGACCTCCTGAAGGAATCTGGAAACCGCAGATTGATTACTCTACTCACTATCCCATCTGTCGAAAAGTTCTACGGGAATTCATCTGATAACGGAACATTCAACATCTCATTACGGTTGATTCGCCTCTGGGTCCTGACGCGACGTCGAGTTTCTACTTGGATGTGACGCTTTAGCGAGCCACAGGGACAGCAGGGACTTGCAGGTCACAGGCCTTTTATGTGGAAGTTGTCAAATGCCACATGTTTTCCACCTTAGTATATACTATCTCTAGGTTCATTTTCACCTTCAAACTTCCCCCAAACTAGATACAAAGAAGAACCAAAACTAATCCCAATCTATGTACAGAACAGAAACATATATATGTGTAGGCATATATATATATACTATCTACAAACCACGCAACTCTGAGATCTAACAATCTATTGAGTTTTTGGTGTATCTACCCGACAGGAGAGTCCTAAGCGAGGCCTAAGCGCGCCCCTTAATGGCAGGTGCCTTGAAGGTGGAGCCAATGGGTCCCCATTTGATGTTAGAGTAGGTGACGGAGGCGCTTGCGCTGTTCTTCTCGACATCTTCTGGCTTGCCGGAATCAGGCGAGCATGTTCCTCGAGAGACACCGGGGGCCGACGCATCTTTCTCTGGTGGATAAGGAGCATCGAGCCAGAGCATGCTAAGAATTGAAGTCAGTTTTCAACTTGGTTTGACATAAAAAAGGGATAAAAACGTACTTAGCGGTATGGTCATCCCAGATACTCATAACCAGAACCATTCCCCGTTTGATGGCCCCGCCCATGGCCTTAAGTCCTCCCCGGTCCTTGAAGACGTTCTGGTCCCCAAAAGCTACCTTCTGCTTGGCACAGAAGTCGTCAGTCAGAGAATTACCTTCGGCGCCCTCAATGGTAGAATCAGAGTTAGCAAATGTCTTTCCGTTCTGGACATAGAATCGCTTAATCTCTTTCAGGTCACCATTAGCAGTTCCATCGGTGGAGATGAATTGAGTGACCACGGTCATTGGCTTGGCCGTGTCGAGAGTTCCACCAGGACCGTAGAAGCCAGTGTTTCCCATACGGAAAGAGTTGAAGTCACATCCATCCGCATCACAAAGAGAGGAGTATCGGGATCCAATTCCACAGTCAGTTCCCTCGCATCGAGTCTGACCTGTAACGGAGCAAGGATGACTATTGCATTGTCAGTCACACAACTCCATTTTCGGCGAATCTTTCTTACGGAGTGTAGGCAGTTGAGATGGAGTTGCCTTCCCAAATATCCATCTCGTTACAGCAAGTTCCGTATTGCCCGCCTCCAGCATTGGGGTCATTGGAGGCAGGGTTCCAACCCACCGAGTTTGCCTGTGGAAGTGTGAGCCAAAGGTATCTTCAACATCACTTAGAACAAAACTTACCTCTCCATTGATAAACTTTACATCTTGAGGGCACTGAGCATCGCAGTATCCCGTTCCGAACTTTGCACCAGCCTTGTTTGTCGAATATTTGGACAAGCCACCATCCTCGGCCATCTCAGAGAAATAAAGAGCGCCATTCAAACCGCAGGGAAGTTTGGACACGTCTACGTCAAATGTGAATTCTTGGTTCATGAGCTGCGAATTTCTTAGCATAACTTTCTCTAACTGAGGAGATAATTGAGAGCAGCTGGAGACTGTATAACCGAGTCTCGGCCACTAGTATGAAGTTCCTGGTTAGAGAATCAAGAGAGAGGGGGGCTTCGTACCTTAAGCATTTGATATTTCGTATCACTGGCCATAAGGTATGTACGAGAACCAACGTTGACATTGTCCCCCTTGGTCACAAAGTTAAGTTTCAATGAGTTGCCAGAGGTCGTAATTCCATAGGTGGCAGAGTAATCAGCTCCTTCCAAGGCGCAATTTGCGGCACATTTTTTCCCATCCGGACAAGCAGTCGCGTTCCAGGTATTACCAGTATAGCAGTTGGTATACCTATAGTTACTTCATCAGCACTTTCCCTGCCTGATAACACAAAAACAAAGAAAGTACCCTTACCCTTCTTTGGTATGAAGCCACCTCCAGTTGGCATCAATAACAATGGATTGTGCTTTCGAGGTACATCCACTAGCGGTACATTGACTGACACTGAGAGGGGGGTGAGTTTCCGTCTTTAGGGTCCCAGCCAATTGGGCGCGGACCGAGACCAGAAGGGCAGAAAAGGTGAGAGCGGACGTAAGCATTCTGAATGACTTGAACTGCTAAGCTTGGTTGCTGGAAAACAGAATGAAAGGGAGGTTCTATGGACTTATATATGGAACACAAATATCTCAAATCACCTTTTTTCGCCTCCAGAAATTCAACATTAGACATCATTGGATATCAAATCATGGGATTGCGGGGAGTTAGCCGACGGAGTCTAAGCGACCGGAAAGTCGTGTGCCCCACACATATTTAGATTGATCCAGGTACATTGTTGATATGTACCCCATATTTCAGATCTCGTAT
>UNPT01000754.1:0-11990 GCA_900536445.1 Hymenoscyphus occultus | reverse complement strand
TTCGGTCAACACCCTCCGCATCCGTAAAGCCTAAACCTTCCCTTCTAGACCCTGACAAATTCACTGGCCAGACACACAAATTCGACACCTGGCTTCCTTCTATCAAAGCAAAGCTACGAGTCGACGGTATAGCTATTGGAGATACTATTGCGCAATTCTACTACGTGTACCTTAACCTTGACTCCTACGTCTAAGCTATGGTCCTCCTACAACTCTCTTAAGCAGAAGACACGCAAAGTTGGGACTACTAGACAATTCTCGATTAACTCGCACGTGTGTACGACAATCCAAACAAGGTTTAAGAGGCGGAAGACAAGCTATTTTCCCTTAAGCAAGGTGCCGACTCAATCCCTACATATATCGCCAAGTTTGAGCGTATCCTTTACGAAGCAAGAGGTCAGGACTGGCTAGATGTTAACAAGATTTCCACCTTTAGGAATAGCCTTAATCCTACTCTTTGCGGAAGACTCTCTTAACAGCTCAATCTACCTCGCGATTACCCAGTATTTATACGCGTTGTTTAGCAATTAGCTAGTCGCTCCTCCTCTTCTTCTATGCTACCTACGTATTCCTACCATAGCGAACCAATAGACCTAAATGCTTTTAGTATCAATTCCATCGGTACATCTACTTTACCACTACGCGCTCGTTCCATTTCACCAGAACGTCGAGACTAATACAGAGCTGAAGGTAGATGTGTACAATGCAGCTCCTTAGAACACTAGGTCAATAATTGTATATTCCGTCCGTTCTCGCCAAAACCAGGACAAAAGCTAGAGCTAGGAATGAAAGTAGGTACAAATAGAGTATACATATTAGCTATAGATCAACCAGCACGAAAGCAAGTTGCGAGACCAGGCAGACATATGACAAACCCAGGACGAGTAGTGATTACAGCTTTGGATAATAATGCTTACGATAGTAATGAAGTAGACTTGGATGATCCGGACCATCCAGATGCCTGGCAAAAGGGTATTTTTTACGATTAGTTACTTGATTCAGACTTTCAACGCTCGGGGCGAGCTCTTTTTAGAGGGGGGGGTGATGTGACGGTTATGGTCACGAGGGCTGGATGTTACATGCTCGCTTAGCGAGGCGCGCTAGTACTAGCGTGCGCGACCTGTATTTAGTTCCCAGCTCTCTCGAGCTCTCCTTCTCTCCTCGTCTTTTGTCCTAAGAATAGAGTGTTGTTTGTTCCGACTGTCCAGAAGCACGTCTGTCACAATAAATCCTCCCTTCTCTAGATTAACCTATATTCCTAGCTTTAGTCTTAGTAGATCTACTATAGTAATCCTAGCTAATAAAGTTACTTATTTACTACCTTATAGCTCTTACTAATAAACCCTTTACTAATATACTATACCTTTAGTAGATTACTCTATAATAGAAATTTAAGTAGAAATTAACTTTGATATATATAAGTAAAGATATCTCTAACGAGAACTTAAACTTATAAAAGCTTAATAAAATAGATTATAGTTATAACTAAGAATAACTAAGCGCTCTACTTGTAGAGGTTTATAACTAAGTTATTATAAGCCTACTCCTCTAAGTAGTCCTTTTCCTCCTCTTAGAAATATATCTACTAATATTAATAAATTATGTCCTAGGTTAGCTAGAATATATATTAGTCTACCTCATTAAGTACTAACCTCTACTCCTTCTACTAGTCCTTCTACTAGTCCTTCTACTAGTCCCTCTACTAGTCCCTCTACTAGTCACTTATATATATAATCTATTTAGTCTATTATAGCCTAGCTTTAGTGATAAGGAATTATAAGTAGCTATTAGATCTCCTAAGGGTAAGGATATTTATAGTATTAGTAGTAATAAGGATAATACTACTAATAATTAGTAGATTTCTCTCTTTTTTCGCTCTTCTAATTTATATATAAAGATTAATTTAGTATTAATATAAGCCTAGTTTTGTGACGACACGTACGATATGTTGCCCGTGGGCGTCCAAGGTGTAGGTTATGGAATCGTAGAACTGTCTATTCGAAGATTCTAAGCTAAGGAGAAGAGGAGAGCTCGAGGGAGCTCGAGTCTATACATACATGGTGTGGGTCGCTAAGCGGCGCTAAGCGGCGCCACGTGATACAAATGGCACGTGATAGTCAGAATTGTCACATTACCCCCCCCCCCCCCCTCCGAAAAAAGCTTGTCCTCAAGCTTGTAGGCATCTCTGTATTGTCATCCAATTCTTCGTACGAATCTAATCCATTCTCCCAAGCCTTAATCCAGTCCTGTAGTCGACGCGGGGGTCCTAGCTCTGTAGGGTATTGCAAGTAGAAGCTTCTAAGCTTGTGTAGCGAGTACTTAAAGTCTGATGCCGGGTACCATTCTGGGTCCTCGTCATGTCCCACCCATTTAGCTCTATAATACAGTGTGTTTCTTGTCTTTTTTACTGCAATTAGGTGTTCTACTTCCTACTCCTCGTCGTCTGTGATCTGTATCGGTGGCGGTGGCTCATTTGCTTGTCCTGGCAGGGGGTCGTCTAAGGCTTTTCGTAGTCGGTCTATTAAGAATACAGGGTGTATTTTCATAGATGCTGGCAGCTTGACCTTGTAGGAGTGTCCTACTTTTTAAATCACTTCGTATGGACCTGCTATTTGGTGGTCTAACTTATGACTAGGGCGCTCTGTCTTCCAGTTTCTTGTAGATACCCAGACCTTATCCCCTACGTCGAAGTCTACTTCTCGTCTATGTGGGTTAATATCCCTTTGTTTCTTGTCTTGCGCTTCCTTCATGATTGTACGCGCTATTTCCCATGCTTCTTGAAGCTTCCTAACTACTCGCTGTGCCTCTTCCTGATTTAGCTTCTCCTTTACTGTAGCCGTATCTGGCGTGTCCTAGTCAAAAGAGGTACGAGGGGGGTAGGCATTAAGGAGCTCGAATGGCGACATCCCAATGCTCTGGTGGGGTAGCGTCAGCTAGGCATAGTCCATAATAGGCAGGAGTTCAGACCAGTTGTCCTAATAGTAGTTGACAAACGGGCGTAGGCGCTAGTCTAAGTACTAGTTCATGATTTCTGCTTGTCCATCTGTCTGAGGGTGGAAGGCTATAGACAGTTTAATCTAGATCCCTAGTATACGACAGAACTCGTTCCAGAAGTTAGAGATAAACTGAGGTCCTCGATCAGACACAATTGTCTGTGGCGCTCCACGATGTCGATAGACATACGATATGTAAAGCTAGGCCATGTCCTTAGCAGTTGTAGTCTTGTAACAAGGAACAGAGGTGCTTTGCTTGCTTAGACGGTCAACCACTACAAATACTGCGTCGTACCCGTGTTTGTCTCTTAGCATTGACTTGAAATCTATACTAATTTACTGTCTAGGCCGGTCCGGGACTGGTAGCGGGTGTAGGAGTCCTGGTGTTCGGTCTCGAGGCACGTGAGCTCGCCTACAAGCGTGACAGTTACAGATATACTAGGCTACGTCTTAGGGAAGTCCTTTCCAGTAGTACTTCTGGCTGAATCCGAGTTAAGAAGGGTAACAAGTAGCTTATAGCATTTAATACCCGTTATAGTTTATTCGAGTTGTTAGTTATATCTTTTAGGCTAACTAATGCACTAGTAGTTTTTTAGGCTCGGATTAATAAGGTTTTGCGTCCTTTTCTTAATATCTTTTATACTACTTATTTAGATAATATTCTAATATTCTCGGACGATTTGCTCTCCTACCGCTCTTATGTTAAGAAGGTCCTTTAGGCTCTTTAGGACGCCGGTTTGTAGTGTGATATTAAGAAGTGTAAGTTCGAGGTTACTAGCGTTAAATTTCTTAGTATAATTATTACTACAGATAGTGTTCAGATAGACCCCGAGAAGGTCTCTGCTATTGTTAATTAGGCTGTCCTAGCCTACCTTAAGGACCTACGAGCTTTTATTAGCTTTGCGAATTTTTACCGGCGCTTTATTAAGGGGTTTAGCAAGATACTTAAGCCGCTTAATCTCCTTTCTGTACAAGGTGTATAGTAGGACTAGAGTAAAGCTTGTAATACGGCCTTCTAGACTTTAAAGAATGCTTTTGTTTCTGTACCTATTCTAGTTTATTTTAATCCTAAGAAGGAGATTGTTCTTGAATATAATACTTCGGGTTATATTACTATAGTAGTTTTGTTACAGTGGTATAATAGAGTCCTCTATCCTGTAGCGTTTATGTCTAATGTCACGGAGTTGGAGGAACTAGGGTCAGATCACGTGTAGCACGTCACGTGCGTGCTACGAGGAATCGTGTATATAGGCTCTTGTTCCTCTAGGACTCTCTTCCCTCCTTACTTAGTTGTTCGCTCTTTATAGCAGTGTTCGGGTTGACTTAGTATTTATTACAGCAAGTAGTGGTTTACTCCACACGTTTATATCTAAGACCTTTGACCTAGCGGAGTACAATTACGAGATTTACGATAAGGAGTTATTAGCTATTGTTCGAGCTTTCGAGAGTTAGAAGTCTAAGTTATATAGTATAGCTTACCCTATTATAGTGGTTATAGATCACTCTAATTTAAAGTACTTTATAATAATAAGAGACTTGTCTCGGCGCTAGGTTCGTTAGAGCGAGTTTATTTCTAAATTTAACTTTGTTATTAGCCCTTGTAAAAGGACGAGTCACCGGAAGCCGGACGCTCTTACTCGACTTTCTTAGGACTTGCCTAAGGATAATACGGATCCCTGGATATAGTATTAGAAGCAATCGCTTTTAAAGCCTTGGAATCTTCTCCTTTTGTCTCCGGCTAGGTTAGATAAGGAGGAAACTAATAGTCATAAGGTAATAAGACTCTTCGAAGAGGGATATAGGACAGACGATTCTGGAGTCGAATTAGACCTATTCTAGGGACGCATTAAAGCAGAGCTTAGTTAATATAACTACACGCCGTACTCGAAAGAAGTTTCCTTATCTAAGTATATAATTAAGGATAGTAGGCTCTATTTTCGAGACCGTCTTTATATACCTAATACAGAACTTCGGGTGTAGATCCTTTAGCGGGCTTACAATTCTATTAAGAGTGGTTACCCTAGGAGGAATAGGCTACTCGAATTAGTCTCTCGGTTCTATTAGTAGCCTTACGTCTCCCCGGATATTACGTAGTTTTGTAAAGCTTATAAGAATTGTACTCGGAATAAGCTCTCCTAGCTTAAGTATTAGGGTGCTTTAAAGCCTTTGCTAGTACTAATTCAACGCTAGAAGGATCTTTCTATAGATTTTGTTAGTCTACTTAAAGAGGTAGATAGTACTAATTCTATTATAGTAGTTTGTAATAGGTTAACTAAGGATCGTTACTTATTTCCCTGTTATAACACTATAATAGCTAAGGATTTAGCTTAGTTGTTTTTACATATATAGAAGCTTTACGGTTTACTAGATTCTATTGTTTCTGATCGTGGCTTACTATTTGTGGCTACGTTTTAGAAGGCCGTTTGTAAGAAACTTTAAGTTAATATTTAGCTCTCTACTACTTATCACCCTGAGATAGACGGACAGACTAAGATAGTTAATAAGGCTCTTAGTCAGTTTCTTCGCTAATACGTTAACTTTATATAGGATAATTAGGTAGAACTATTACCTATGGCTAAGTTCTCTATACGGAACGTAGTTAATAGTTCTACTAGTATATTACTATTCTTCGCTAATTACGGTTATTACCCTTGTATAAGCTTCGGACCACCTATTTCGGTGTTGGCTAGAGCTTCTCGGTTAGTTAAGCTTAGTACTAGAGAAGGATCTAGTTTTATTTATAAGATAGAGGATATTCTTAGCTATTTACATACTAATTTACTTATAGCTAACGCGCCCTATTCTAAAGTTCGACTCTAAGTTTATAGGCCCCTTTCGAGTACTTCAAGTAGTTAATTCGTACTTATATAAGCTGGAGTTACCCTTCGAGCTAGAAGAAATCCACCTAGTCTTTTATATTAATTTATTACAGCCCGCCGTAGGTATTCCACTTCTAGGACAAGTTAATCCGCTAGCTCTACCTATTACTATTAACGTTAATAGTAACGTTTTGTGGGCTGTTAAGGAGATTTTAGATTCTCGGAGAGTCTAGAGAGAGTTTTAGTATTTGGTTCGGTAGAAAGGTTACGATCCTGACTCTAATACTTAGGAGCCTTTGTACAACGTTGTTTCTTCTGCTACTTCGTCTATTACTAAGTTCGAGTAGCGCTTTCCTCGCAAAATCAAGCCTACTCGTACTAAACTTACGCAGGCTCTTCAGGATCGAATTCAGCCTTAGGACGCTGATTTCCAACATATTTAGTGGGTAAGGGGGGACTATATGTGAGGGCGTGAATGTAGCTCGGTATAGTGTTTGGTACTTCGCTTAGTGAATGTAATACGTGGCCTCTTATTGCGTATAAGTAATAGCTAGCTCTAGGACTTCTTAGCTGACTCGCGATCAATCTTAAATATATTCTGGAAATGTCCTTGTACGCTCCTAGTGATACCCTAACACCCTTATAACCTTTATCTATATAAATATAATACTAATGTTATATATCTTAGAACCTTATAATCTTAATAACTACCTTTCCTTCTATCTTATTATATTTATAATTATTATTAAAACTTTAGATATAACTAAAACTAACTTTTTTAAGTTTATTAGTACTTTTATAACTATATATTATTCTAATTATTCTTTTACCTAGTATATAGATTATATTATTTATACTTTAAAAACTATAGTCTCTTAGTTAATCTTCTTAATTTTAATCTATAATATAGCTTTATTAATAAGTTTGTTACTTAATATTTAATTATTATTATTTGTTTTACTAACTATAAACTAGAAAAAAAATACTATATTACTTTTTTATAAATATACTTATTTAAATATTTATATTTCTTCTTTTAAACTATTTCTTAAGTTAATAGTAGATATTAAATATAAAGCTATACTCTTACCTATTTTTATATATAGATCTTATTATCTTTTAAAAGTATTATCTTATAAGCCTATTTATATTCTTAAAACCCTAATCGCTAGACTAATAAACTATATAGCTACTATACTTTAACCTAAGTTCTTATTACCTCTTTTTAAATCTATTACCTTTACTTTAATAAAACCTAAATATATCTTTAATATATCTCTATCCTAGGATAATACTCTAGCTCTATCTTATAAGTAAGTTAGAGTAGTAGTAATCTATTCTAAAAAAAAGAAGTTTATACTCTAGAACTAGGTATCTTTAAAAAGTACCTTAATAAAGACTATAAAGATAACTTAAGTAAAAGAATCTAAGTATCTTTTATTTTGTAAGTCTTTTTACTTTATTATATTCCTTCTCTTACTAACTCTCTTCTAAAAGATAATCTACTTACCTAAGATAATAAATTTTACTTATTAGTATTTCTTTTTAATTATATAATACCTTCCCTTCTACATTCCTTTATAGCTACTCCTTTAGCCTCTTCTAAACTATAACCTCTATTATTTAGTACTTTAAAAAATAATTATACTACTACTACTAAAGCTACTATTAAGATTACCAGTTATTATAAAGCTAACCTAAGTAAAAAATTACTCTAGCTACTTAAATTCCTTAAGTATTAAGAGGTTCCATAATAACCTAATTAGTAGAATAGTAATATTAACTATATATAGAAAGTTAACTTTAAAGTAGTTATAGTTACTAAGTATAGTATTTCATATATAAGAACTAAATAATATTTATACTATAGAGGGAAGAAAAGTTTATATTATTTTTATATAAGAATAAAAACTAATATTAAATCTAAATTATAACTTTACTTATAATAACTATATTTATAAAAGAGACCTTAATAGATATTCTTTTTTTAAACTATTACTAAGTACTTTATAGAAAATATATAGGAATAGAATATAACTATACTAATAATCTTATAATAAAAGGAGGGAATTTATTCTAAGTTACTTAAAAGTATATTAGTATTTAGATATACTATATTTATCCTACTAATTTTATATAGAATTATAATAGATAAGTAAGATAGAATTAATCACTAAATAAATATAGTTAATATTATACTTAGTAGTAGTCTAAGCTATAATTATAGAAAAAAGCTAAGAAGATTAAGTAAATAGTAAGTAGTCTAAGAACTTTTTTATAAAATTATTAAAGTATTAAGTTAAAATATACTAGTTAATTAGCCTATTAAGTATAGGATTTAAGTAATAGTTTTAGTAATCCAAGGTTATTACTCTATATAGTAATATAGTACTTTTAAACTTAGATATATATATATATAAGATATTAATCTACTTAATTAAATAAATTTATATAAAAATAATTATATAAATTGTAATATAGTTGCATTACCTTATAATTAAGAAAGACTTACTACTTTCTTTCTTTTTTAAGGTTTACTTACTTTTATAGGTTTCTTCTTATAGTATTTTTAAAAATCTTTATTTTAGAGTAACCTTTCTTTTTCTTTTTATAACTTAGCTTCTACTCTTATTCTTATTATTACTATAGCTACCTATCTTATAGTATTTATATTCTTATATTTTCTAAGGGTTTCTAAGTTAAATACTCTCTTTATAATTAAGTTAAGATTACTTTTATTAGCTCTAATATTAGTTATTATTAAAGTCTTATCTTCTTATACTTTATTTTTATTTCTATTAAAGAAGCTATTCTTAGTAGTATTAAAATTATTAATAGAGTAAAAATAAATGTTTTTTATATAAGTAACTAATACTAAAATATATAATTTATATATTTTATTTAAACTATTATAGAATAAAGAGAGATCTTTAACTATTACTTATACTAGGAATCTCTTATAAAAGATTTTTACTACTTCAAATTAGAAAGATAAACTTTAAATATTTTAATTTATAGAGAGATTATAATAATAACTATATCTTAAAGCCTTATCTAGGTAGCTTAATATTATAGCTCTCTTATAATTATATAGTACTTCTATAATTAAGAATATATTATTTATAATATACTTAAATTATACTAAACCTCTTTCATTATTATATATATCTTTAAGAATATAAACCAAGTATTTATAAGTAATATTAATAGTAATAAACTATATTTCTTTAGCCTAAATAATTATTAAATTAATAATACTTTAAAGGTAGCTATATTTATCTCTTTTTTTATAACCTATATTATAATAAGCTCTTAAGTATATTTAGAATTCCTACCTCTAGTAAACTATAGTAGAAGTGATTAAAAGATTTATAGTAGTTTACTAGTTAAGCTATACTTTTCTACTTTCTTTAATTTAAAAAAGAGACCCTCGAAGTACTCGACAACCATCCCTTCGAAGTACTCGACTACCCGCCCTTCGAAGCGTACGATAACGACTACTTATACGACGACTACTTGTACGACGACTGCTCGTACGACGACCGCTCGTATAACAACTACTCGTACGACGACCACTTATACTACGCGGTACTTTATAATTAAAAAGTAAAGTATATATAATTATTTTAAGAAATTCTATTATATTTTCTTACTTTATAAAAGAAAGTTTTTAAGTAATAAATACCTTATATTCCTCTAGTCTTACTATATTATTTATATATAAAAATTCTACTTTTAGCTATACTACTAAGTATAAGTAGTAGGTATTTAAAATAAGATTCTTGGTCTTTTAATAATATTTATATTTATTATTTTTAAAACCTAAAAAGCTCTTACTATTAATAATATTTTTAATATATATAAAATCCTAATAGTTCTTAATATAGAAAGTCTTTAGAATTAGTTTAAGTAAGGTTTTTTACAAGTAAAAGAAATAAATATAAAAAAGGCCTAACCTAATTACTTATAATTATTCTCTTTATTTAATTGTAGTTATTAAATACTATAGATAGTATTTATAGTTTTAAGGTTACTACTTAGGATAATTCTAATATCCTTAAGTATCTTACTAGTTATACTAATCTATTTAAGAAAGTGTTCTAACTAAGTAATTATCTCTTAGTAGCTTATTTCTTTCTTTTCTATAATACATAAATAATACTAGGTTTAGATAGTATTCTTAATATACTTCTATTTATATAAAGGATTAGAGTACTAAGTTACTTTTTTATTTTTTAAGAATATTTATAACTTTAACTACTACTTATTTAAATCTAGGTAATCTTAGTATTATAAATAAAACTTATTAATAAACTTTATAATATAGCAGATCTAAAGTAGTTTATAATACTTTATTAAAGATTCTAGTTCTAATTTATTACTATAAAGTAGACTAGATATTTTATTATCTAGTTTATAAGAATTAAATATATCTTGAGAAAATAATTATTAATTTTTTCTATAAATATTATATAAAAAACTATAGATACTATATAGTATAACTAGTTTTTATTATTATTATAATTTTAACTAACCCTTTAATATATATCTAGGTTATTATAGTAGTTATTTTTAGGGTTCTCTTTCTAGTTTAGTCTAAGGGTTAATAAATAAGCCTTTTTACCCTATATAATTAATTTATAAACTAAGTTAATTACTTTAATTCTAATAGAAATACTATATTATAAAAGGTATTTAATTAGGATATATTTAGTACTAAAGGATTAGAGTATTATTCTAATCTATATATAGAATAATCAAAAGATAATTAATATAAGAATCTACTATTATTATTAAGATTTAGTTCCTTAGTATTTATATTTTATATTAATAACTAATACTTATAATAAGATCTAAAGGAGAGGTAAGTACTTTTTATAGTTATAGTAGAGTAATTTTATAATATTAGAACCTAGGAATTTAAAGGTAATATTATTAGAATTAAGCTTAAGGTAAAAGGGTTTATATTAGATATAATCCTATACCCTAGGTTTTATTACCTATAATTTAAATTACTTATACTTATATTTAAGAGCTTTAGAAAATAAATATTAATATAGTTAGGAATTATCTCTATTTATATCTAAGATGTTAAAGTATTATAATCTATTAAGTTATTAGAGTCTTTTATATCTTTAAAAGACTCTAAATTCTCTAATATATTACTACTTAAGGGTTTACTATTATCTTTATAAGACCTAGTAGTTAAGGAAGTAGATATAAAGGAACTATTTACTTTAGTAGAAGTATTATTATAAGTAAATAATATAAAAGTAAAAGAAGAATTTATAAATTAGGGTTAAATATAATCCTTTAGGGTTTTATATGTTTTATTAGTATAATTCCTATATGTTATAAACTCTATATAGGATAGATATATAGTAGCCTAGATAATAGTAGTATGAATAGTTAATATTTCCCTTTTACCTTTTATAGCTACTTACATCTATTAGCTATATATTCTAATAATCTTTTAATAAATTATAAAAGATATAAGTCTTGTATTTTCTATATACTTAGTAGGTATAAGAGCTACAGATAGATTTATTGTATTAAATTTTAATTAATTTAAATAAAAATAAAGTAGGATTAAAGAACGTAGTTAATCTAAGGAAAGAATTACTAAATTAGTAGAGGTTAATATAAGTATATATAAAGTAGATTTTCTTATCTATAGAGAATTTATATAATTTTCTTAAAGGAGCTATAGGTTTATAGCTTTTAGTAGCTATATCTACTCTAGTATTTAGACCTATAATATATATTGGATTAGAGAATATTATCTTAGTATTTCTAGACTATATAGCCCTTATAGATGATTCCTTAGTATATCTAGTAAAGAGAAGAGTATACTTATCTAGTAAAGAATATATATTTATAAAAATAGTATTATAAGGGTTATTATAAGGGTTATTAGATTTTTTATTCTTTTATACTTTATATTTAGTTTATATAAGTATATTTCTAGATATACTCTATTTTCTCTTTACTTTATTTTATTTACTTTAGAAGCTTAGTATAAGAGATTAAGGTAGGACTAGGCTTAATTAATGTGACGGGGCAGAACGACGTGTGATGGTAGAACTGATCCATTCTTAGAATACTAAGGTGAAGAGCTAAGACAGCTCTGAACGATGCTAATATACAGGATTCTGCCAGGCGGTGAGAGCTCACGTGG
>UNPT01000346.1:0-56719 GCA_900536445.1 Hymenoscyphus occultus | reverse complement strand
GGGGAGAGGTATGGGATGAGGTGAGTGGGGAGGGCTGGGGGTGAAGGTAGGTTAAGGGGAGAAGGGGAAAGGGTGAGGGGATGGAGGGTATGGGGTAGGTATGTTATTTGTTCAAATGCTGGGTGGCAGCATTTGGGTGGTATTCACTGATTACATGTATTGAAGGGTGTTGGGTTCTCGCGTACTGTAATGTTCAGAATATAATTTATCACCTTGATGCACATATATGGGTATCTTGTGGATAGGTAAGAATCAGGTCCTGGTGTTTGAGGTTGGTAACGTCCATGATGGGGAATCTCTGTCTTGTGCATTTGGCTGGTTGAGGAGGAATAGGGATTAGATAAGCTTGCGGATGTCGCGAATACGCTGCGGGTTAACCGGTTTAGCTTTTATGATCTTGTGTCTGTAGAGAGCGCGGAGTTTATATAGGAGAGGATGGGCTTGGGGGGGTTGATGGCTACGTAGTATGTGAATGTGGTTCCTTGGGTGGGTGATGGGTGTGTTACGTAGGACTTCATTTTGTGTCCGGTGTCATTTACTGTAGTACCTCGATCATTTTCCCGGAAATGGACTAGGGTGGAAAAGTCAAGTTCTCAACTATCGAGTACTGCATCCGCGTGGTAACTTGACCTTTTGCGCTGGTCTTCTATGAAAAACAGCTCTTGTAAGGGTTTTAGTATCAGTACCTGTCTTTCTTTTCCATTGTCGGTTAAAAGTATACTCCTACATTTGCCCTTGAGTACGGTATACGAGTACGTGTGTATATGGAATTCCGAGGTGGGAGCTAAAGGCTTCTACACCTGAGATCTTGAGTGAATGGGTGGGTCAATAGAAAGACTTCTCTTTTGGAGAGAGAATTGGAGGCTGTGATCAAGTTCCAGAAAATGGCGGAACCTAATATAAGGTAAGATCTTACTGTTCAAACGAATCTTTTCTTGATCACTGATGTTGATATGTCTTGCTCTAAGGAACGGAGAAAGGTTGATCCCAATGACCTTTCTTTGCAGACTAGCATCAAAAGATGTCACCATGACTCAAGAGCACAACACTCGAGTAAGCCCCAACTGTAATACCCTTATAACCACACAAACTGCTCATTCTCCTTACAAAAAATAATATTTGCAGTCAGCTACTCCTTTTGTTGAAAAACGGCAGCCAAAACATACTTCAAAGATTGCCAGATGTGCTTTTCCTTTCCGCGATGAATGGTGGCTTCGTTTATGGCATGAACATCTCTTTCAAAATTCTCAGTTAGTACTTGAGTTATTCTAAATCCGCTAGTAAGCCAAGCTGTGACCAGGTGAATACGTGGAGAAGGTAAAGCAAGTTAAAAGTAAGCGAATTTGTATCTCTGTCTCTGAAATATGGCGAGCTTCTGTACCTGTTGTTTTACCTGATAGGTGTACAAATTGTTTCTTGCTTAGAGCTCATTGTATCTGAATTCGTTTTTTAGTGATAGACCTTGTCAGCTAATTCGAAAGCTATCATTTGGGCGAAGTCTACATCTTGAAAGTGTGCCAGTTCTAGGTATATTGTTACGGAATACTGTTATTGAGAGATTCACTGCACAGTTGCTGTTAATCTTTGAGGTGTTAGAACGTAGAATGCCCAATGCAGCCTTTATCGTATGAATGAGACATACATTTGTCCGGAGGCGACATAACCGTATGCTACTCCTATGTTTGTGGGATGAAGTTGCCAGTAACATGCTTAGCTACAAAGTCTTGAGTTTGTACGACACTCATTCTAGGCGCTACCAGAGGTTGCTTGACCTTTCCCTTTGCTATTGTTTTACGGACTGCACGTCATGGGAAAAGATGCTAGTAGGGAAAGAGCGAGATACCTCAAGGTGATCACCTGGCAAGGTGAATATAAAGGGTTGAGGGTGGCTGGGAAAGCGAAGTTCAACTTCAATACTTCAACTCGATTCCTCGCTTGCTTGACACTACAAACTCCAAAACACAACCACCTTAACGACAACGAATGAGACCAAGTATCTATCTTCCTTTCAAAATAGACTTGATTCAATTCTTTCCAACGATCCTTATTGTTCGTTACCAGATCACACCCATCTCTGACTTGGTCGCGAATATTTCGCTTTTGGTTCCTTACGTCCTCACCTTCACCTTCAATTCAATTGTATCAAGGCAAGGTGCCCAGCCTCCGACTTTTTTCTCGACTGGAAGATTTTCTACCTCGATCTTGGACCGAATCTTCTTCAACTACCTTGCAACCAACCTTCCGGTATTCAGGGCAACAACTTTTTCCAACCACATCCATCAAGCCTTGCCCTTGGTATCACCTATCTACCCAACATGAAGGTCCAGACCAAGGGTTCGAAGGAAGAGTGTTGTACTCTACAATTCGCCGACATCGACGCTGAAGAGTCTGCACAAGCCATCTCAGACGGAGGTGCTACTCGCAGCTGCTTTGTCCTAACCAAACCAGGAGTTCCTATCACTCTCCAATGTACGACCCATCTTCCCGACAATACGGAAGAGTTCATTGAAGTAGTGGTCGACGGTGTATCCAGGAGGATGGCCACAGTTCGAAAAGGCCAGGGAAAAAAACATTTTTACAAGACAAAGTTTGACAAGGTTTTGAGCTACAGATTTGAAGGCGGCAAGAAGAAAGGTCTCAAGATCTGTGGTATGGAGGCTCAATTACGCAGTGGTTAGTTCTCATATTCTCTTTTTTAACCTCGGTTCACTTGAGAGGTCAAGAGCTAATACTTTATTAGACAATATCAAAACCACACCTGGTGCTCCTGCCTCTGCTGTCAGTACCATCGAGGTTCAACATTGGCGCAAGTACCCAGAGAACTCCGAGACAGCAGCTTCAGGTGTTCAATCAGCCAAAGAGAGAGCGCCAAAGTACGACCAAGTTCCTAGATGGTCTGACCGAGAGCAAACCTTTTCTGATGACATCCCTCATGAGTACTCTATCCAGTAAGTTCATTTCCTGGTGTTCGTCAGCTCATTCTAACGATCAAAGGTTCACCGGCGACGGCAAATCAAGCAAAACCCTAAAAGACAGAATTGCTGAGGATAAAGATGACTTCAAGCACTTCCGCACTTACAAATTCCGTAGGTCATACTCATTTCCTTCTCTTTCTTTTTGCTTCTCTACCACTGAGGTTACCCTCTCTTTTGTTTGTTCCAGGTTAGATTAATGTTTATTACCTAGATCTTGTTTCGCCGGAGCAATTTCAGAAGCATGGTGGTGCAACCCCTCCTGCAAAGCAAAGCTCGCCACAAGTTGTAGTTCCTGTCAAGGATAAGTCCGAAGAGAAGCAGTCCAAGGAGACAGCCGAAAATGACAAGAAAGTCTCTAAATTTGTCAAAAGCAATGAAAAAGAGTCTGGTGAATCCAGCAAGACTATTTCAGAGAAAAGTGAGAAAGCAAAGGCGGAAAAAGGTCCTTCAGCTCAAACAGGCGAAAATAAGACTCCCAGCGAGCCAACGACCAATGGGAAGCCCGACTCTTTAGATGCGGCAAAGGTAGCCCGAGGCGTAAGCGAGACTACCAGTTCAAGCAAGCCAACTACAGAAGGAAAGCCCGAAGAACGCGTAACAACCATTGATCTTCGCTCTCAATCACCCGATATCGGTGGATGGCCATCTGAAAATGACGAAGACGCCGAACTAGTCCCAGATCAGGTTCTTAGCCCAAGTTCATTGCCGGAAAAGGACGAAGAAATAGAAGAGAATGCGGTTGGCCACACAGAGATTCTAGCAGAGAAACAATCCACCGTCCCTGAGGAGAGCCAAGACGTCCTTGAGGACTATCATGCAACTGTTGAGGAGCTGATTCGAGAGGACCAAGAAGCTGCTAATTCCTTCAAGCCGATTCCCCTTAAGGATATAGATATCGACGCTGAAATGGAGGAGGGAGAAGTAGCACCAGTACCAGCGCCGGTATCAAAGAAGCGCTCAGTTGTCTATGGATTCCCAGGAGGACCAGCCGATAAACTCCGCGCTAGATATGATGCTATGCGTTCATCAGCAGATCCTATGGAAGGTGTTCAGTCTACCAGATCTTCTACGCCTGTGGATGAAGACAAGGGAGATAAGGGGGCCGAATCAACTGATGCCAAAAACTCGCTTATGACTCCACCACCTTCCACCCAAAAGCTGGTTGAGTCCATTGAAGTTCCCGTTTCCTCAACGCCCTTCAATAACCTCCAAAGCCCAACCAGAGCCTTAAGTCCTCTCCGAAATGTCCATCAAATCTCGGAAGAAGATGGAGCAAGTGCTGTTACTGCCATTCGAAACCCCGCTCGCCGTTTCTCATTTGAGAATGGAATGGATCTCATTCAACGCGTGGAGGAAGGAGCTCGTGAATGCAACATTGGAAATCTCAACTCTCTAGATCTGAACGTCCCCGAAAGTCGGTTTGCGAGAATCCCACGAACTGGCGGAAATAGACGACCAGCCGGAAAGGGAATGAGGGCTTCACCTGCACCTGGTAAGAATATCTTTGAGTTCCACATTTCAATGTACATTACATGGAATGCTAAGGAAAATATAGAGAATACCCCGGAACACATTCGCCAACAATCCTCCAAGGAGAGCCTCCAAGCATTATTCCACCTCGAGAGCCTCCCAGCTCCACGGACTGAGAAGGTGGTGCCAGTCGAGGACGAATATGTGATCCGGGAGTTGAGCAAACAAGATGCACAATCGGCAAAACCAGTCCCAACCCGTGAAAATGGTGTTGTTCCACGGATTGAGTCACCCAAGGACATGGATATAGACGCGGAGAAGTTAATCGGAGCCATCGATCCCCCAAAACAAAAAGATGCGCCCACTAAGGAACCAATCGGTGAAAAAGCAGGTATTTCTAGGCCTCTACTCTCTGAAGCAGGTGTCCTATTTGAAAAGAACGACCATGTTGTCCCCAAGACACAAGACTCCTTTCTAAGAGCCCACAAAAAGCGACAGGAGCAAGAACGACTATCAGTATCTACTCATCTCGTCCCTGTACGCACACCGTCACCCACGGCTCTCACACCAACCATCCCCCCTCGTCCACAAAAGTTCACTGCTCCCCGCCCTTCAACACCACCTACTCCAAGCCCCGCGCCTCGTCCCCGTCCTAGCGATTTTTCAGTCAAACAATCCATCGAGAAACCGTCCAAGCACGCGAAACAACCCAGTGCAGTCACCAATCCCGTTGAGCAACTCTCCAACCCATCATCTTCGAAGCCTACACCCGCCATCGCGCAACCCAAGCCGTTGAAGCCTAACGGCGTCGCTCAGGGAGTCAGTACTTCAGCTACGAGCACGAGCAAGAGCAAGAAGCGTAAAGCCAATAGCGAGAATGTCAATGGTATTGATGGAAGATCTGCTAAGAAGGTTGCTACTTCTACTTCTACATCCACTGCGGCGAACAAAGCCGAGACTGATCTCAACCAGGCTAAGCGAGCAGCGCTGGCACGACTCGAGAAAGCCAAGAAAGTACGTGAGGACTTGGATAAGAAGGAGGCGTTGCTAGAGGAGATTAAAGAAATTGAGGAGGAGGTTGCTAGGATTGAGGGGGAGAATGAGGTCAAGAAGGTTAGTATTTTTCCTTTCCTTTTTTCTATGTTGGGTGAGTGAGAGGATGTGTGGGTGGGATGAAGCTAATACGATATTTTCACAGGAGAACATTGAGAAATTTGGTGACATGAGTGTGCAAGGGACTAATTCAACGAGTCGAGAGCATTGGAGGGCAACCGTCAAAAATTGACATTTGTTCATGGAGATATGTTCAGGATGGCTCATCAACGGGTTGTTCTGAATACCTCACTTCTTGAGCAACGGTGTGGGTGACAATTCAATCTTTGAGTCCTTTTTTCTTCTTTTTTTTTCTCAAGGGTTTTCGAGATCATAACTGGGGTTAACGTTTGGGGTCATTACATTACGAGGGAGGCGTTATCCTTTAGTTGTACCGGG
Organism: Hymenoscyphus occultus; assembly: GCA_900536445.1. Classification (NCBI taxonomy): domain Eukaryota; kingdom Fungi; phylum Ascomycota; class Leotiomycetes; order Helotiales; family Helotiaceae; genus Hymenoscyphus; species Hymenoscyphus occultus. The sequence continues at coordinate 50,783 of UNPT01000346.1, read as the reverse complement.
GAGGTGGTTACTAACTCATCAATCAAATCTTCCTGGAAGTGCTGGAAGGAGTGGAGTTGATATCATGAATGAAGCAGGGGATTGTCATTACATGACCATTAGTTAGCTAGCTTCATGGGGATAAAAATTAAATTGCATTTATTTATTTTACATGAACCTTTCTCTGTCGCCTTCCTCTCGTTGAATTCACGCAAGTCAGTCTTCTGAACAAGAAGCAGAAATCTTTGCACTAATCAAGTCGCATTACCCTGGCTCTCTCAAATCTTGATATAAGCTAAGTTTCCAAGATGCTCAGAAGCAGTTGTACATAAGTTAAAGAAAGACAAGAGTAATCCTTAAAAACCCATATATCCTCTCTCCCTTCCCCAAAACCCTTCCCCAATCCCAAGACAAAAAAGCAAGCCAGCAACTCATAAAACAATACTCCCCATCATTCACTCAATTCCTCCTTCCTAACCTTGGCCCTTACCCCACCCTATCCTACCCTTTTCCAATAAGTAACCAACCCAAACCCATTCAGATAATCGCTACCAGAGTACTTCCTTGATACTAGGGACTTACATCAATTACTTTGGTACATAGATCAGCTAGAGGAGCCTTACAAGCACTCGCCAGAATGAGGTTATAATTATAAGAAAGGCGTTCGGACGTGAACGAAAGCTCGGACGGGAGTCAAGGCTGGTTGGGGGCTAGGAAATGGGTAAGGGTGAGACAACATTGGTTATATGATTGTAGTTTGACATTGGTCAGAAAGGCGGCGAGTAGGGAAAGATAGAAGGAGAGAGGCGTGTTGAAAGACCCGTTTAGGAGTCTATGTTAGATCTAAAGAGATAGGGAGGGATTTACTTACGTTTGTCATCAATACGTATCGCTTCGCCTAACTAATTCGGTGGCAGAGCGATACGTATTTATAGCAAGTGTGAGGAGGTTAGAAATGCCAAAATCATCACTTTTTGCTGCCAAAAACAGACCGGAATGAACAGACTCCCACTCTCTCCGCTCTACTATATCCAGATCTCACAATACGCCGATCTGCCCCCAAACGCTCCACAAATCGAAAAAGCCTCTAAAATATTTCACCAGAAGAAAGCATATCATGGATTTTGAGGGCTTGTATTATTCTCACTTCGCTATCTCATCGCAGCTCAGAAAAGAATACAATTACCAGGGAATTGATGCCAGGACGCCTTGTGTTTGATTTGCAAATCATGCTCATGTCTGTTTGTTCCCATCCTTCATGCATCGACAAACAAATCCCATTTCCCTCATATCCGGCCTTGGAACAGATTTCGTTGGTTTTTTTCATCGCGTTGGGGGAATTTATTGTGCAACTCGCTTGCCCTTGGCATTCTTCTTTGGGGTATCGCCGATTGAGAGATCTGGAGAGACAAGTTAGGATGGCAAGAAGGAGAGAGATAGAGGGAGAAGTGTGTAGGGGGAGTGTGGTCGAGGTGATTGACAATGAGGTGGAATGGAACAGAACGTACTTGGTGGGAGGGATTGCTTTAGCTTCTCAACCTTCTCGGAATCCTTGAGGACGAGAGTGTAGAGGTGTCGCTGGCATCGGACCTTGAACTTGACGATTGAGCTCTTCTTGTTTCTCTTTATGCGTGCAGCTGTGTGGCCCGGAGTTAGTTCTAGCTCGTATATTCTTCATCTTCATCTTCATCCTCGTTCCCATCCATCACTCCAACAGCGTTGTTGGAGCTCAATCGCATCCACAATTCCACACCCATCATAACAGGATCGAGATACCGCGCATCGTATCGACTCGGGGACCGGTGAAGTGGGGGGAACACGTACAAGATGCATCCTTTCGTCTGCAAACCTCAATGAACTATCACCAAAAAACAATTAGCCCAATCCCTTCGAAATTCCCTGCCCAACCAACAATTTAACAGAGTAGTCGTATGATAGACACTTACTTGCTTGATATCGGAGATCTCACGAGGCATTTTGGCGGTAGTGTCGAAAGTCTGCTTTGGGGAGAAATTGGACGTATAACTTTCGAAAATTGCTCGACTGCTGGTGTTGAGAACTTCAATAGAGGCGCGATTTGTGGGTGATTAGTCAGCGTCAGCCGAGCTCGGTTGCAGGGATTGCGATAAGGCGATAAGGCTGCCGCGTGTGTGGTAGTACTGCGCCACAGGATGTGGCGAAGGACGACTGGCTCTCTTGTGAAGGGAAAAGGTGTTCATTGTCAACTTGGATTTATCTATCAGAAGTTATTGAACTGCTGTTTTTTGACTTCCATAGTAAGAGATATTGAGCACTCATACCGAGCATTCTGTCGACGAAGCTGGCTTTTTGAGGATATTCATAGTCTCACGAACGCGATTAATATTCGCCCCTCTTAGCCCGACATCAAGATGCCAGGCACTCCTCTTGACAGAGTAATCCAGTCCCAAGCCAAGGTACGTAAATCACATACTCATCTACATCAAATAAGTAAGTACTAATAAGGCTCACAGAATGTAATCCTCGGTAAGGCAAAACCGCCTCCTTCAAAAAAAACATCTCCAATCTGACACCCATATCAAAGCATTCGCAGGGATCATAACAGCCAGCGCCGTCTTCACGATCTGGGGACAAGATATCTTCCCCCAACAAGCTGATCCGACTGGTAGTACGTTGCCCTTCATTTCTCTATTCTCTCTTCCCCCTCTCCCATCTCACTAACTGAAAACTAACACCTCGAACTTTTCTCAGATCCAGAAAAGTGGAGTCTTGATGAGTTGCAAAGATGGCTTGCATCCGTACGTCATATCCCTCGTTTTCCTCCCTCTTCATTGCAATTTGATGTTGTTTAATTATGAGTATTCTTGCTCAAATCCTCACGAATCCCCAGTTCTTACCAATATGAACACTTAGAGAAACCTACATCCCGAAGTTAATGCGACGAAGGAACAACTTCTTGAGAGAGTGAAGGCGAATCTGAGGATTGATAGAGTTTGAGTTTAAGTGATACCCGGTCTTTTTTCGTTAGAGAAAAGAATAAAGGAAGGAAGAATGATGGGTTTGGTTCCGATTTTGTGGTGGATGGTGATTAAAGGAGAGGTGATCAGAGATTTCTTTTGAAGTTAGTGGGGCTAGGTACTCTCCGGGTTGTATGAGGCTGCGTTGGTAGATGAGTAACTCGGTTCAATACAGTAAGAGCTACTACATGGCTCTTGTTCTCCTATCATATTTTATCTGGTAATCATTAGATTAAAGCAAGCTGCGAACACCTAAGCATTCTACCTTTACACGGAACTGTCTATAGAGATAGGCAAGACTGTAGTCCAGGCTAAATTCGCTTTACAAACACAAATTATTATTCAACCAAACTATACCAATGGTCTCACTACAAACCCGCGGAAGCCATAACCTTATCCATCCTACTGAAAACAAAAGTCATTATTCCAAGACACGAAATGAATACTACACAGCCAATCTCTTAAACTCGCCATCAGGAGTACAACTAGCAAACCTCCAGCGACGATGCTGCCACATAGGAGCCCCCTTCGTCATAATCCACTTGACAGGCTTACTAACCGGCGGAAACGAACCATGCCACAGCCCATCCTCAAACTGAACACTTTCCATATTCAAGAAGAATACCGGGAGGATATTGAACAGAAAAGCCATGTTAACCTGTTTCTTGCCAGCTTGAGCCGCTAGCGCCAAGATATCTATGGGGGTTTCGGGGGAATCGTAATGCGCAAGGTCGGCGATGGTTTGCGGTTCTTCTTTGAGGTGGGTGTGGAGGGCCTCTGAGAATGAGTCCATGATTGCGAGGAGTTCCTCGTGCGAGAAGTGAGACTCTTTTGTCGTGAGGTATGATTTGAATTTTTCTAGACCGTCGTGGAAAGTAGCTGCGATGCATCAGCTTGAGCTGGGGATGGCAATTTTGAGAGAGTATTAACGCACCGTGCTGATCTACAGCGCCGGCCATCAAGCCCTTTCTCCCCGCTGCCTTGTCGAGAGAGGGAAAGAACTCGGTCTCTTCATAGTGGTGATGCTGCCAGAGACAATCATGCCAGGCAATGCAGTATCCAACGAAATCCTGCTTGTCAGCGGCCTGGATGCGAGGAGCCTGTTGATAGATACTGTTGAAGCCTCGGATGAAAGAGTTGTGACTTAGAGCCATATAAGATGCTTCGAGAGTAAAAGGATCTGTCTTAACAAAATTGTCAGGATAACAAGCACTTAAAGGAAACTTATAGATGAATCACTTTGCTGGTTCTAAATTTTGGTGTGCTGATGGTTGCGAGTGGAGCATCGCTGTACATTGGAGTTGCCATCCTGAATTGAGAATTATGAAAGTTGTTAAGGGTTCAGAAAATTAGAGAGCGTCTTGAGATTTCAGCAGGAACGCTCGACTAACGACCGTTGCAGCGCGAGAGTTAAGGCTACTTTTTAGACCCTCCCTCGCGAGTCGCACCCCCAATCCTCGGCTGACGTGTTGGTTGTTGGTTTGCGTGGTTATTGATTTGTTGGTTCAAATTATACGAAGACCAATATAATTCCACGGGAATACTTCCTTAGACAGCAAAAGACACAGTTCTTCTTTTTACAAGTATGAGCACAGAGCGAAGTGAAGACGAATTTATTCCTTCTTTGATTCCTTATTTACTCCCTCATATGCTCCGTGCTATCGAAAACAACCCAGTCACACATCTCAATTTGTATCCAGACACCAAAAACAGAATTAGTACAATATCCACATTCACAGCTCCATCCTTTGAAATACTTACAATCCACCGGGGAAACAGATCCGTCCATTCAAATAGAAAACATTCACCTGTATCCCCATACAAGAGGTTGCACTATGGAAATCCCACATCAGACACTATTCAGTACTGGTACAACCGAAAACCAAATCTGCAGATATGCTCTTGGCGAAAACTTACACTCCATCCAGCCGTGCGATTAGAATCAGGACCAGCATCCTATAGCATAGTTGTTCTATCACAATCAGGGTCCTCAGTCATATATCCAAGTAAGTGTTGGGCTGAGGATAAGGTAGCGAATGCTGCAATGACGTTGAGAAAATGCATATTGGATGTGTTGCAAGCAAAAATTGGGGTTGGTAAAATTGCAGGACTGCGACAAAGAGGCTGCAATAATCTTTGGAGGCGAAATTTTGGGTTTTCAAAATCTGGTGATACATCGTGATCCGGTGTTCCGTTATGGAATGCCGGCAAACCCCTCAAGAAACGGCAATGTACAAATACAGAATTCTGCGGGCCGGTCTAAAATATATAAATAAAGTATATTAGACTACTTGTAGCCTCTCTACAGGAACCTTTCCTGGTAATCCGATACCCGGGTTTCCTTTCGCAGCTTGGGAGTCCGGTGTAACAGAAAGAAACTTTCAAAGTAGGAAGCTATACCTTAACCTAAGTCCTCGATACAAAGCAGTATGTATTCAAACCTTCATAAAATAGAGGGTATCGACTTTGTTCTTGCTCACAAGATATCGGGGATTTAAGAATGGACCCTGAAAATGGGACCCTTCCCGTCCAGGTAGAGACTGACATCGACGCATTTAACAGAGACCAGCTAGTTATACCCTGAAGTGATGTTATCTATACTATTAACAGATTTTGCCTTAGCAGGTGCGGTAGTCTTTCTCAAGGCCCTATAAGGGTATTTGAACTTTCCGGCGCTACCAAAACATGTACTATAGTACAAATTGACCTCGCTACAAGATTGCTCGATATAAGGATAACCGCGGATGTATCCTCAAGCTTGGATCCTACTTCTCATTAGATAGAATAATAAGAATAAGAATAACCTTATGTCGGTATAAGTAAATACTACTTAAGGCTACTTACGTATCGTACTTAGTACTAAGTACTACTATATAATAGTAGTAGTACTTGTAATACCTTTACTTAGTATATATAACTAATAGTCTTTATAATATAATACATTCGATACTAAACTATTAGCCTTATATTATACTTTCCTTATTTATCTTTCGGCTCTATTAACTTAGAGTTAAACTAATACCTTAATTGAGAGGATATCCTTAGGTTTTTTAGGTCCGAATATTTCTTTCTATATTAAAAATATAGTCGTTGTGACGGATCGTCACGTGACTGGGAGTCACGGGGTGGTGCCGGGTGCATTCCTAATGTAGTAGAATAGCGAATTGATCGTCGATCAATTCTTGTGCCTTTTTGGCCCGCTGGCGCAGTTGGTTAAAGCTATTCCATCCATGCTCGTCACAGTCGTTTACATCCTTAAAAATACTTATTTAGTAGTTATATAAATGATTCTTAGTAAATTCCTTAGATTTCTAAGTATATATAGAACTACATAGGTAGGCCTTTTAAGAATAACCTTATATATATCCTTATAGATCCTATCCTTACTATTGTTATTAGTTTAGCTTCTTAGGCTCGGAAACTGAATACAGTATTATAGTATATTCCTATATTCTTCTAAGAGAGTATGGGTTGTGCTAGCTAATAATATATAGTGTAGTGTTCTAGACTAGGTATCGGGTCTTAGACAGTTCCACGTGACCTTCTCTCCTAGGTAAGTACCAGAAAGCATATATCGCGACAATTGTCTTTATATTAAGGTTTATCTGTATAACTACAAACAGATGTATAGCAATACACACACCATTCAACATCCTCCTCACGTCCAAAAATTTATATTAAAGAGCGACATAAATTCCTTCTCTCACGACAGCGAAAGAAGAAGAGTGAATTTCGAAGCAAGTCCAGAGCTCTATAGAATAGATTCGGGTGACCCCTAGACATTTGAAGTAAGAGTAGCTCGTCAGATAAAGCTGTTAGCGAGAATGTATCGCGCAGTATGTTATGTACTTCCAAGCCAAAGAAAGAAATTTACCTACTTATATTTTCCATGTCCAAAATGTTACCTCGCATTTTCATTTTATTCTGACACTTCGAGTAACGATCTTTATACTACCCTAATCGCACATTAACGGAATAAAGCTTTCATTTTTTGGTTGTTCAGTCTTTTCTTTTCTTTTCTTTTGTTTCGCTGAAAAATAGGTTGGCATAATATTTCTAAAGATATGGATAAAGCCTATCAGAAGTGAAGATATGTAGAGCATAAAGTATTATCTCAAAAGATCTGCTCTCAGTAGCTTAGGTGTTTAACAGCATCAAAAACGAAGTAGTGTGTCTCACGACGCAATGAATGCAACAGGAGGGAGGTCGAATATAATTCAATATAAGGAGGGTTTCTTGTTCCTGGCAGATACATAGGGACTAATTGTTGCCTTTGTTTTTGTATTCATATCGTGACATTTGGGTGTCAGTAGTGCGCACCGAGTCACTTCTACTTCCATGTCTCGGTAAACACCACGAACAACAACAACATCCAAGCATCTCCAACCAACGAATTTGTGTAATTTCCATTTCATTATGTATGGTATACCTAATACCCGTTCGTAAACCGATCATGAAGCCATCCTCAAAACTCAACCACCAAATGAGCACCCCCAACACCCCTACTAACACAGCTCAACATCACCCCCTCCTTCCGCTCCATCTCACTCAACGCACTCCCCCTATGCTCCACCCTCCCCTCACAAACCCTCACCTGACAAGTCCCACAATTCCCCACCTCACAACTACTATCCACCGCCCAGCCCTCCCTCTTCAGCGCCTCAAGCAGACTCTCTTCCTGTCCAACACGAACAACCCTCTTCTTCTCATCGCCCTTGACAGAGACCGTAAAGGGATCCCCTCCAACATCCATAGCAAAAGCCTCATAATGGATGTCTTCATCCCCAACGCCCAGTTTCCCCGCTGCTGTCCGGACACCCTCAATCATCCTTTCCGGTCCACAGACATACAAAAAGGAATTCCATCCCCTTTCCTCAATCACACTCTCAATATCCATTCTCTCGCCTTTACTCGCATCATAAACCCTAACTCTATCCCCAAGTTCCCGGATCTCTTTTTTAAACGGCAATTCCTCCCAACTCCTCACCGCGAAATGGATGTTAAACTCCAAATGAATCCTCTGCATCTTCTTCGCATGCGGCAGGAAAGCCGTGATCCCAATGCCTCCAACGAGGAAAACATGTTTCGAGCACTGCTCCGGGAAGGGGACCGAGGCAGTGATATTTCCAACCATGACCTCTTCGCCAACGGTGAGAGAATCATGTAGATAGACCGAGCCACCACGACTATTCTCCTCTCGTGCAATACCCAGGACGACTTGATTCTGCGTCCCGCTAACGATAGAATAAGACCTCAACATCCCACCCGGTAGTCTCAACCTAACAAAGCTACCAGGCTGGACCTCCTCCCCCTCCTCATTCCCAACTCTCTCCAACACGAATCTAGAAACCCTGGCAGTTTCCTTACTCTTCTCCTTCAAAACCCAGGGTCTGAAGATTTCCTTCTCCTTCGGGATATCCTTCTCCCTAGCCCTATTCAGCAACCGTCGAAACGCTTTCTTACACTCCTTCCCAAACTCCTCGATCCCCAGCAACTCCTCGAGCATCTCAACGCACTCCGTATCCCTATGCAAATACTCCTGCACCCTCTCAATAGTCCAGCTCCCCCACTTCCTGTCCACAAGCCTCACCTCATCACCCACCTGTACCCACCCCTCCTTCAAGACTCTATAATACCACCCCGTGCGACTAAGTCTCCACGTATTCGGCGCAAAGTTCTTCAGTCCAAATCGGGAGTTGAGTTTAAAACAAGGCTGTCTGGGTAGAGAGACTTGCAGGAGGACAGAAGAACCGATCGATATGATATCCCCGATACAGACATTCCGCTCATTCATGGTCCCTGACGTGATGAGGTTTTCACCAAAGCCACCGGGCTGGAAGGAGCCGTTGTTGTGGGGGAACTCGGCGCGCCAGAGGGGGTAGTGGCCTGGGTAGTATTGGTGGAGGGCTTTGTCGGGGCCACCGTGGACTATAGGGGTTATCAGTATGAAAGTATTACTGAGAAGGAGATATGGGGAGGGTGTGGAGATGAGTGAGTAGAAAAGAAACACCATCTAACTCTCCACCTTCTACCTCAAAATCCTCACTTCCTAACATACACAGGAAACAACAAAAAAAGGAAACCCCACAAAAAAAGACCTCACTTCCAAAAACCAATTCCAAAGAACTTTTCCTCCCCCTAAACACCTCAAACGACAATAACCCATAACCCACAATACCTCATCCTCCAACCCCCCAAAAAATCCATCTCAAAACCCAAATTCAAAAAAAGATTCAAAAAAAAAAAAAAAAAGAAACACTCAAACTCACAAGTCAGATCATGCTCATCACCCTCCAACCCCTCCACACCACACCACACCCTCTCCCCCCTAACCTCCTTATAAATCCCCGTCTTGACACTCGCCATCCCCCTCATACTCTTCATCCCCGAGGTCCTCACCTCCACAACCGTAACTCCCTCATCCTGCCACCGCTTCCCAAGATCCACCTCAGCGACGGCGACACTCCCCATGATTCTTTTATCTCTCCTTTGATACAGTACGGTGTCGTCAAGAAGAGTTTCCGTGGGCCAGGAATGGATTATCGTAGTTTCGCGGGTGATGTTATGATGTTATGAGGTTGACCTCGAAATACCGATCGAAGAAAATGTCTGTCGGTATGTATGGTATGTTTTGGTATCAAGAAAAAGTATTTGTAGTTATGTATCCCTCCCAACCAAAAAGGCAAAAAACCTCCCTCCAAGCGAGACAGGTCAGACTCAGGTCAGGTTTTGGCGGATGCAACGATCAACGACCATCCATCCATCCCCTCCCACAATCCCACAGTCAGCGATCAAGAGTGGGGTGTGTGGTGAAGAAAAAGATTCCTAGTTGGTGTGTGGGACCGTAAGTAAGTGAATGAATCGATGTCTCTCAAATTCGGCTGACGGTCGGTTGGTGAATTGTCAAGAGGAAAGGGGAGGGAAAAAAAGACACCGATTTGAGGCACAGTAGTGCCACCCCACCTCACACCAGCATCAAGCATTCAATATATATGTAAACCTACTCAAATAGGAAGGAAAAAAAAGAGTTTAGGGACCACGATAGACAAATGGACATATTATTAGAACATTATTCTACTATTGAATTCGTATGTATTGTGTTGTGATGAACAGTCATCATTTAGATATAGTGTGAAGTGGGGTAGCCTGTGCCTCATATCGGCATCTATTTTCTCCCACTGAGAGCAGGGGAAAGGAAGAAAATACAGAAATCAATGATTTAGCCGGCTGAGATGTAAGCACTAGACGCGAGAGTCAAAGGCGTGGAACAGTCCTTCCCCCTCGGGTGTGCCCACTCTTGATATACCTTGACATAAGATGACGGACTTTCCACTATTACATTGGTCCAAATACTTCCCATACGAGTACAGTGAATGATTAGGACATTCCACTTAACTTCTCACTCCTCAATGAAATCGAATCTTGTAAAACTGAACATGAAAATCGTTCTCCATTTGCAAAAATAATAATCTTTCTTCAAGGCGATAAACACCGCCCAAAAAACCTTATATGATAAGTACACAGAACTCCCACCGGTTCCCCTTCCTCACACAACCCTTCCCTTCCTTTCTTCCTCCCTCCCTCCTCCTCCAAGCAAGAAAAAGGTAATAGACAGACAAAAAAGAATTTGTAGAGATTGAAAACCCCGACTCCATTTCCCTTGTGGCCTTCGAGGCCCCAAAACATTGTGCGGGGAAGAACAGCGGCAAAAGAGAAAAGAAAAAGTAAAAGCATGTAATTAGGTACGACCGTCGCAACAATCAAGCATAAACATAAAACACTAGAAAGAGACTTGGATCCCCACCCCCCCCCTTGTAGCCCGTATCCAACTCGCGCAAACCTGCAAAAGGTGTATGTGATATAAAATGAATTTTTTGAGACACTGGAAAATTGCTCTCTCTAATCGGTTGAAAAAACCAGACTCTTTTGCACGATGAAAAAAATGAAGCCGGAATATTTGTGGGTGATGAGATCCGCTGTAACGCCATGAGGTATGCTCGAAAACGCCGGAAAGTTAGTATTTGCCACTCCTTGGGCCTTTCAAAGTTACTCTGCACCAATTTGACCACCATCTTCCATGGAAAACCCTGTGTCGAAGTTGAAGTTGTCGACATCACCATCTTGATGAAGGAATGAATCAAAGTCGAAATCCTGGAGGACATCCGAGTTGCCGAGTTGTGGATCAGCAAATCCCATATTGTATTCATACTGGACCGAATTAGCACCTTCCCCCAAAGCATGGAATGGGATTTGACTTACAGGATTATCCAAACCGGTAAAGCCCGCGATAGCATCCGGTTGCTGTGAAGCAGCCACATTGGCGTTCGCAGGAGGAGCAGGTGGTTGGCCGTTTGCGACGGGTTGGGCGGCGCCATTCTGTGGAGCGAAGCTTTTCGTGTGAGGGGTAATCGGGGTTTGAGGCGTTGGAGTTGGACCGTCGGTAGGAGCATCGGCGGATGGAGTTGCACCGGCGTTGAGATTTGGGGCGGATACCTTCTTAGCAGCGCGCTGTCATCAATGTCAACATTTCTACAAAAAATCCATTTAAACGCTATGGAAAGTACCTTTGCTTTAGCATCCTTCGTTTCCGTCTTCTTCTTCGGGTTGGCCTTGTTGCCTTGTTGAGGAGTAGGAGGCGCCGCTGTGCCTTGTTGTGGGGATGGAGGTTGGGTTCGTCCGTTAACTGCTGCGCCGGTTGCAGGTGCTGAAGGAGGAGGCATTGTGTTTTGTCGAGGGGTTCCCATTTGCTGTGGACCACCTTGGTTTGGTTGGGCGGCCATAGGTCCTCCAGGTCCGTTCCAGTTCTGACCACCTTGTTGTTGCGCCTGTTGTTGAGCAGCCTGTTGACGTTGTTGCTGCATTTGCATTTGTTGTTGGGCCATCGGGTTGTTGAAGGCTCCTCCTGGGTGGGAACTAGGCGGACGCATACCATTTTGCATACCAGCCGCAACCATGTTCTGGTCCATACCGTTCATCCCAGGGTAAAAGCCTTTCTGCGCCATGTTCGGATCCATAGGGTTACCTTGACCCATATTGTTGAAGTTCATTCCACTGGGCGACCGAGTTTGTCCATCGGGAAGTGGGGAGGGGATATTGCTTTGACCCATATGTGGCGTTCGCTTCATCTGCTCGCTTGGGTTCGGGGAATTTCGAGCCCCTTGTGGAGATGTTCCCTGGAAGGGTTGGCCATTGGCTCCCATGGCAGGAGCACCAGGAGCACCATCAGCTCGTGGCATCGTCATATTGTCTTGTTCCTGACGGGCCATCATAAGCCGTTTCTTATTTTGCTGCTCAAGCAACATCAACTGCATCTGATAATCTTGCAATGCGTGATTGCCAGCAGCGTTACCTCCTTGGCCTCCATTAGGACCTCCCCGTCCCATGCCGCCCATATCAGTTCCAGGATTATAAAAGTTGGCAACATTCGATCCATCGGCACCTTGTGGCATCATTGGCGAACCTTGACTCTGCGGGCCTTGGTTTGGCATTTTGTTGATAGGCATTTGGCCTGCTTGTTGCTGCGCTAATCCTGCTTGGTATGCACGAGTAGCTTGAGCATTGGGACCGCCAGGAACCTGGAACTGCGGAATTGTCAGATTAAATAGGTCCATACCAACCTATTAGTATTAATGGGGCTTACCTGTTGAGGCATTCCTGGTGCCTGTTGTCCTCTTCCATTTTGCATCTGGCTTGGGTTAAATGGGGTATTTCCGTCTAGTCTAGGGCGTTTAGACGGAGAAGGGGCGTTTTCTGCGGATGCTGGAGATTGGGCACGCTGTTGGTTATTTCCATCCGAAGGGTCTCTCTGCATTTGGTTTTGTTTCTGCTGCGCGAGCATTTGCGCTTGTTGCGGGGTCCTGCAATATAAATTAGAATGTGATTTGATCGATGTGAGAGATGTTGGTCTATACGCATTCTGTCTGTTCTGAATAGCCTTCTGCCTCAGTTCATTTTGTTGATGCATGTTCATTCCATTTGCCTGGTTTCGCATCATCATTTGTTGGTAAGCCCCACCATTCTGCATCATGCCCTCAGGTCTCAAGCCTCGCAACATAGCAACTTGCTGTTCTTGTCTTTGCCGCGATTGTGCCTATTTTTAGAGTAAGCCATGCAATTTCAATGGGCGGATGGTACAAACCTGGGTATGAGCAACGTAATTCATCACGGCACGCCCATCTGCTTTGCCGCGTTGCGCATTGAACATATCCCAAAACAGGCACCACCACTCGTATAGAAAACAGCTTTCTGGACATTCCTTGGGAAGATTGGGCGGTGGTAGATCGTCCGGTTGCTTTGAGTCAATATCATCCTTGGAGTCGCCATTTGCGCCATCATCTCCATTCATCTTTCCCTCATTGGTCTTAAGAACATTCATTGGTTGGTCGCTTCGGAGTAGCGACCTCGCACAATCATACATTTCATTCCGTAGGAAATATTCGTAGATGTAAGTGTTGAGTTGCGACCGTTGGTTGTCGTTTACCGGCATCGGTGCACGTCCAGCTGCCCCATTGTTCATCATGGTCGGCATACCTCCACCAACTGGACCGCCGGACATGGGATTCATCCCCGTCATATTGACGCTGTTCATCGTGCTGGCCGATTTCTAATCACGGAGCTCGTGTGGTGTTGAAAATGGCGAAAGTTGTCAACTACCACACCTCTGACGCGGAAGCGGGTCCGAGCCAAGTGTCGCAATAGAAGCTCGTCCGGAGCGGTACCGCTCTCTAGAGAGAGAACGACGATGAGCCACGTCGAAGATGTCGTGTAGATTGAAGAAATGCGTGCGCCAGGGCGGCCAAGGGTAGGTTGAAGAGGGCAGACAGCCGTGTAACGTCCTCTGAGGGCCTTTTCTACGATGCAGGCGGGAAAAGTGAATGCGATAGGACACAGGCGCGTGAGTGCGGCAAGCGAAAGCCACGAAAAGGGCGTCGAGCAGTTGGAACCGGGAGGGAGGATCTCGACGATACCAAGTGCGAGGGAGGAGGACGTATGGCGGCAGAGATTCGTTCGGCCGGCGATCGTCTGATTTTTTTTTTTCGCAGTGGGCGGCGGGTGGTGGGCGGTGGGCGGTAGAGGTGAGGATGATGAGGTCGTGGTCGTGAATCGATCGCTTGGGGATTGGGGGAAGTGGAAGATCTGGGACCGCGTGCTGAGAGATGACCTCGGGCGGGTACTTTTCAGCACTGGGGCAAGGCTGGGAGCCGGTGCTGGAGCGGGTGCGGGTGCGGGTGCTGGTGCTGGGCTGCTAGACCAGAAAATGCGTGATCACTCAGGGGCAGCAACGCCACGTGCGGGCAGCCTCAAGTCGGGTATGAGGCAGAAGGGATCGGGGATATGGATATGATGCGATGCACTGGAGCTGGAGCTGGAGCGGCGGAGAGACTATCAACCACGCAGATGCGATGAGTGCGAGAAGAGGCAGAGGGAGAGAGCGAGGCCCAGCTGCACAACAGGACAACAACAGATTCAGCAACAGCTCTCTGAGACGGAGCAGGGCGGGAGGGGAGATATCTTTTGAAAGGAGAGGAGTGAGAGGCCGTGACCACATCTACGCTGCACCCAACAGTACGCTAGCCTCTGTTTGTGCTTAGGGCGGCCGTGCTCGGTCAGCCCATCGCAGCGCGGTCAACACTTTTACGACCTCGCCACGCCATGGAATTGGATGCTCTTCGCACCGAGAGCATTGGAATTTCGCGGCCTTTGCAGCCCACCCAGCATTGCCATCGTATGTGTGCGGTGGAGATGCGGCTGGTTGAATGTCCGAACGTGTTGACAGGAACCCTTAAAAGCGGATAGCCGAATGAAAGGGGTGTGACCGCATTTCAACTTCAGGAGAAACTCAAAATTCCGGTCATCAGAAATGCGGCCAGAGACACGGTTAACCGATCCTCGGGGAGGCGGTGGTGGACTGGATCTGTACAGTCAACTTCTTTCCAGCTGCCATGCTTGCTCCACTGATTTCTGGTCAAGCTCTCTTGCAAAGCATATGAAATCAGAAGATATTAAAAATCGGCTGACTACACGTGATCACAAATTGACGCCGCCTGAGCTGCCTGTTGGTTCCAACATTTCAGAACTAGCCATTAGCGTTCACGAGATGCAAGAAAAATGTATTTATGGAAATTCTGGCCGTAGTGAGTCACTAGAACCAGCCTTGCGAGCATCCTCTCATATCATTACAACCCGGCTATTTTCGGGATAAGTAACATCTTCTTGATCCGTATTTCCAAGAGTTCTAGGGAAGAGTCCAACTTATGTGTAAGACGTTGCGTTGTGTGATGTGGAAATACATAAGTACGTAGCTCGTTTTAGTATTAGTCGTAAACAAACTTGGAATAGTAGAATCTCCCATTCGTAGAAAGGGAGACAGTTAAGATAGAATAAGTATGTAGCAAACATTTCTCTTCCTCTTCAGGTGAGGTATATATATAACATGTATATTTGGTCAAGTAATTCAACTGTTCTACTTTGGTAATTTAATATAATTCTCTCACTGAAAGAGTGGATATTTGATATCATTACCTTCGGATATCTAACTGTTGAATTTTATTTATTCAAAGGACTTGGAACAACAAAAGATCATCAAGTTTGAAATTTCCATAACACTTCCGATTATAAATTAACAATATATATATGGAAATGAAAATGAACGTATCGAGACTAGGCTGTAGATCTCTGGTACAAAGTTCGGGATCAAAGTCGCTAAATGTGGGAATAGAAGGACGCGAGAGAACAAAGGCAATCAAACGATATGAGATTTGAATACCTAACTGACACAAGATTCTCAGCCATTACCGAGTACGCGTGCGCTTATAAGAAGACACTACCAAGTACTCCAAAACTTGTAGGGCAGTGAACTTCATTAGAATAAGAATTTAGAATAAGGAAGGTAGACGTCAGATGTACTGTACCCAGAGTTACCGACCACATCTCTTGTTGTAAGAAACCAGTTATTTTTGAGTCTGGAGATCGGTTGGCGAGTGGAATAGGTAGTAGCATTTTAGTTTGTACACTTGTAGAAGATAACAGTTCCTTAGCCGAATTCTTTCCAAATGATGAAGTGGGTCCTTATTACTCCGGAGGACATCATGGCAAAGACTTGACAGTGACAAGTATCTTCGTAAGTGATATTCGTCTTTCTCTGCTAGTATATATGCGTGTATATACCTGTGCGTGAGGTGTATATAATGCTTTTAAACAAATGAAAACTTGAAAGCAACAACCACAATGAATCTATCCCGTGATATTCAAATGTAGAAAAGAATTCCAGTGTGTCCAGGTCGACGATCGAGATTTCAACAAAAAAACATGGATAACCTTGACCGAGAAAAATCCATTACGAAGTCCACAAGCTTTGATAGTGACGCAGCTTTTGGAGAGACGACGTGTAAGAAAATATTGCCACCTCACAGCCGCAAGTTGGTTGAAAGAAGGTTATTTATATAGGCGGGGCAGCACGCTACGGGATCTCAAGGATTGGGAGACAGTGCAACCTTCCAGGTTGTTACCCCATCTTCTGCGATGACAGGGTACAGTAGTAGTACTTTCCACGTGAAAATGAGTGGATGAAGTGACTTTCGTAAGCAAATGAAGCTTGTAACGCGTCAAAGCAGAAGAATTGGAAGGTATGGAAGAATTTCTCAAGCCAATTTGATGCCAAGAGTAAGAAAACACGTCGAGCTCCCGCGTAAGGATCATGGGATGATGATGAAAACAGCGTCTTTACGTACAGTCCATTGTTTTCCTGGGTTTCGTTTTCTTGTGTGTTGATGGTGATGCAAATGGGTGCAGCTCTGGCTCGCAAATATCCAGTAGACACTCCCTGGCTCCGCCAATTTCGTCGTCCACGAACTTGCCAACGTGGTAAGCATCTTGGACCGTTTGATGAAGCTGACCTTACTCTTTATAATCTTCAAAAATGACTGGTGATGTTGAAGTATTGATCAAGACGTACGAGATTCGCTGGCGGCGGTCGGTTGTCGGGTCAAGAGTACAGATGGAGAATGATTGGACGACGCCCCCCTGGGTCCTTTTCCCTGAAACTCGCTTGACGAAGGATTGGTCTCCCAAGGCCGCCTTGGAAACGCTTCCAGATTCAAAAGCACCCTCTGGATCGTCGTCACAGCGCGCTGTGAGTGGCTGTCGGATGCTTGTGGTGCTGGAGTTGCGCCGTGTGCACCAACCAGCGGTTTCTGAATCTGAGGATTTGGGCTCCCTAGTCTCTCCCCCGCCTGCAATGCTGCATCTGGATTCTGCTGAGGTGGGTGGTGTAACTGGTGTTGGCGTGTACTCCGTTACTCCGTAGAGTCCAGGTGTTGCGGCCATGCTGCACCTGCAAGACTTTGACGCTGCAGCTCCGCGAGCCCCTGAGACTTGAGCCCTCCCCCTGTGGCTCACGGTGGCTCCTACTCCACCACTTTCCCAAGACAAGACGCTGGGATGGGGATGTTTTTGCTTGACCACCCGCGGCAACCACAGCCTCGAGTAATTCTCCAGCAATTCGCACCACGGCAGACATTTCCTCTCATCTCAGCGCTGCCTCGGCCCTGATCTGAATCGTCTGATACTGATCCCCAAGTGTCCTCGGGAGCGGCAGTCGTGGACTTTTTACTTCGTACAGCCGTCGCTGATGATCCGTGATCTGTCACGACTGACTTGGGCCTGCCTGCCTGTGGTGACTTCTCTCGCTCATGCGTCTTTGCTCAACCCTTCCCTTCCCTTCCCTTCCCTTCCTCTTCTCGACCAGCAAGTCTCGTCCAATTCTTTCCACCCACTTTCCTTAGTACCTTACGCCAGTCCTGGTACCAGTAGAACGCCGTCGGCTTGCGAGCGAGCCTCATTTGACGTTTCAAAGCATTCCGAGTCACCCTTTTCTTCTCTTCTTCCTGGAGCCTGGCTGTTTGCTGTTGGACGTCGCACCCTCACCTATCACCCACACGGCATTGACTGCAACGACGACCAGCACCCTCACCCTCGCCCTCACCCTCGCCCTCACCCTCACTGACCCCAGTACCAAGTAGGGAAACCAGGAAACCAGGAAACCAGTACTTGTACGGTACCACCCTGCTGTCGGGGCCTCTGCTTCGTGGGAGTCCTCGTCGTTCGTCACGTTCGTAACTCGTTCGTCCTCAGTCACTTGGACCTGCAGTTCACCATCTCGTCACCCACTCACACTCACACTCACTGCTGCGCTGCTTCACTGGTCGACCAGTCTTTCACTCGCCCCAACCTAATTCGCATACACCACCGTCCGACCCGTATGCAGTACCATCACACAAAGAGCCTGTCTTGTTGACAAGTGCGGCTCATCGCGAGGGGAGAAGTTTGGGAGGACGCGCTGGCGGTCATCATAATAATACGCGGAAGACTGCCTGCGAGAACCATAAATTGGGCTTAAGAGTGGCCCAAGGAAGAAAGGATCGAAATCCACTATACTGAATCACACATTTCGAAGCGCCAGCGCCGAAAATGCAATCAAGGAACGACGCTCCCAGGCGTCTCCCGTCGAGGGATTCGAACGAACCTCCCCCAACTTCGAGATTGCAAAGCGTACGTACGGGAATCAACCAATGGTTTTCCCGTCGGTCGGACAATGTTGGCTTGCCTACAAGTCATGCGCATATACCTGCTAGCCCAAAGACTCCACGATTGCCACTTGGTCTGGGGAATCTTTCGTCCTCGAGACTGCAGCTTCCCTATCTCAGTCGTTCAAACACAACTGCCTCGGCACGAGCAGACCATCAACCTTCAGTCCATTCCACCCGGACGAGTAATTCTCTGCGAAGAGAAACAAGACGAATACCTACTAACACCTCCGCTCCCGATGTTCCTCCGCTTCCACAGGGTCAACATAACCAAAGGAGAGTTCAGGAGAGTAGTCCCAGGGCAACAAGGTCTCGAGATGACCAACGACACCGTGACCGATCAGGTTCCAGTCATGCTGTGGGAGTTGGACCGGAAGAACAACGTCTCGCCGAATTAGCCACGGAAGGCCGAGGTCGACGGAAACGTAGGTCGAAGAACTCGGAGAGAAGGTGTTATCCCAAGGTCAAGAACCAGGAAATTCGAAATAGACTGTTGACTTGTTTTCTTTCTGGATCGGTAATTTTCCCCCACTGTTCAACTTCTCCCAGTTCATTCTAACGGATTGTAGTTTTTGACTCTCGTTCTTGCAGTTTATCTTGCCCTGGCATTATCGAACCCAACACAGTCGCAAGAGTTTCATGTTTCTTTGATTTTGATCATCCTGGTAACAACGATATACTTTTGTCATTGCCTGATTCGCCTGTGTATTCAAATAATCAGACCCCCAGAGGAGCAACAAAGGTTGCCGACCATGATTGGACCAGGAGGTTTCGCCAATCCACCCGTTCCGATTCGGATTGCTCTCGCCCGTGACGAAGAAGCTGCAGGTATTGAGAGCCAAGCAACTCAGATGCCACCACCGGCTTATGGGCTATGGAGAGAATCAGTGGTACGTTTGCCTGGCTGAGTAGAATCTGGGTCATTATGACTAACATTACCTAGCGTGTGGATCCAAACCGCATCTTCTGGCAACGCAACGAAGAGCCACCACCAATGCCCAAACACAAGTTGTTGCGACGAGGACTCCGAGAAGAAGAACCCACGACGACTACTCGACCACCCTCTTATGCGTCCGATAATGGCGTCGATTACATTCTTGAGGCCGAGGGTCGTTCCATAGCTCCTACAGTCGATGTTCCTTTACCTGTCCATCCATCGGAACGAGGACGAGTGCGTGTTTGATCTCGTTAAAAAGAACTTGGATTCCTTTGATTTGTTTTTGCCCGAAGAATTGAATAATATCTTTTTTGAATAAACATGGAAAGACACCAGACTATTTTTGTTTGCCAGCAAGCGAGCCAATCGAGAGTTTCTTTAGCGACTTGGGTGTCTAGATGGTATTGTACGATTATGAAGGTTATGTGTGGGTCTTTTTGTGTGTGTCTTTTTTTTTTTTTACTGTCTTCTAGAGTGAGGGGGCCTCAATGAACCCCCCTTCCCTTGTTTCGTTTCTCGGTGTCAGATTAGGGATTGCATTGATTGCGTCTGCTTTTTTTTCATACATATTTTTCCTTTGTGAAGGTGGTGGTGGATATACCCGTGGTGGAGGGGTTGGTACATTATGGTATGAAGAGGTGTTGATAAGGGGATAGGAGAGTTAGGTGTGGGTGTGAGAGTTACGTGTGTTTGTGTGAGTTGGAGGAGGGTGTGTAGATAATATTTTGATGTATTGTTCTAAGGGGAAAATGGTGGTTGTTGGTGAGAGATCATGGGTGGTTGGTTGGAAGACTGGTGGACTGTAGAATTGTAGGATACTCTTACTCTTACCGATCCACTGGTTTGAAATACATATTATATCACAAAATTTGGGGGTTTTTTTGAGGGGGGGGGGATTGTGATGGGGTGCTGTGGTTTTTGTGTGGAAACTTGTGGGAGGTCTACTTCTACTTCTACTTCTATTTTCCACTACTGTAGCTGGTTAGGAGGATGAGTACTGTATGAGTACAATATGAGTACGATATGAGTATGAGTACTTGCTGTTACAGTGCCATACTTGTCCCGTATCTATTGTCTGACTAGGCTAGGTATATCGTAATCTTACAGTACCTAGGTTTGTAAGGCGATGGTTGGAGTTCTTGGACTGTACTCCGTACTATACCGTGCTGAATAAGGTGAGGAAAGGAGGGGAGGGAGATGTAGTGTATAGTATAGTATAGTATTGCAATAACCCCTTTTTTTTCTTTTCTCCTTTTTTCTTGTTCTTTTTTTTGATTTGATTTATTGATGCTTGATATTCTGGGGTATTGAAATTAATATTTGAGATACGGTAGATGGATGGGGGAATTTAATGCCTTGGCTTTTTGGAAATGGGTAATTTTGGAAATTCTACGGGGGGAGGGAGGGTACTTGGCGTGTTTTTAGAAGGAAAATTTGGGGGGGTACTGGTAGTGGTATTTTGATTTAGGCTACGGATACTGGTACTTTGGAGATTGGGAGGGGGTAGGGTAGGGTAGGGTAGGAGAGGGGGTATCCTTGGGGAATTATTGTATTGGAACTGGTATTGGTGCTGGTTTGGTTCAAGGAGCT
Source organism: Hymenoscyphus occultus (assembly GCA_900536445.1). Classification (NCBI taxonomy): domain Eukaryota; kingdom Fungi; phylum Ascomycota; class Leotiomycetes; order Helotiales; family Helotiaceae; genus Hymenoscyphus; species Hymenoscyphus occultus. The sequence continues at coordinate 29,697 of UNPT01000346.1, read as the reverse complement.
GTATCGTCGGTTTGTATATCTGAAGTGTCTGAAGTATCCCCTAACGCCGATGTTGGTTTTTGGTATGAGTGCTAAGGTTTATACGACCTTTAGATATGAGTAAATAAAGCTACTCTATGTGTATTATCTAGTCATAGCTGTATAATTGTTTTACAAGAGTAAGTAAAATTTGAAGTTGGGGGGTTTGAATGAATTTCAATAGTAATCTTACAGGAAAAAGGGATACCTCAGAGCTGCGAACCCAACGAGTACTCGAGTAATGGTAGGAAGATGTCATGTTTGGGTACCTAGGGTTGGGTGAGTAAGGTTGCGAGGGTGGAGGGTTTGGATCTACCGTGCAGGACCTGGTTGGTACAGCAGGTTTGCTGCGCCCTATGTAAAGTTTAAAATCTCATCGTTAGGGTTGATGCTGGTATTGCTTGTACCAGTAACCTTTTGTTGGTGCCCTACTAGTGTGAAGGAGATAGATAAGCTTACTCGTGTGGGAGCGAGTTGAGAGGAGGACTGGACGTGAGACATGGAAAGAGGTGTGTTGGTGATAGGTCATGTTCAGGGGTGTGGACTAGTTTCTTACATTGTTGGTATCACTATTTCAGAGCTGGATGATAAGAAGATGATGTATTTTGTCTGGAGGATAGGAATCAAGATGGGAGATGGGAGTTCAGATCTATGGTTGACAGAGGTTGAAAGATCGGAAATTAGATAAGTTTCATGTTTGGAAAAGTGGTAGTGAATGAATAGATGGTTTATATTGAGATTTCTAAGCGGAAACCATAGCCGGGATATCCGGGAATCCCCTTTCTAACCGACCCAGACGAGATCACAGAATATGGGGTTTCTAGGTAATTTGAAGTTCCGTGATTGAAAAAGGGGCATATGCAATCTATTCTATTGTTATATATGCAAAAAGGAAGAAAATGGTTTGACCTTCAAGGGGTAGATGGTCTTTTCAGCTGGGAAGTCCACCGCCGTTCAGTGCAAAATGGTGTTTCCCGGCCCCTTCACCAACCTGACCGATGAGGCCAGAATGTGACTAAGACCGTATCTAGCCTAGTGGAGTACCAAGAAATGTCTTTCAAGTGTGCAGCTGGTTCCTGACATAGATTTGCCTTCTACAAACCCCATCATCATTTTGCAGTCCACCTTGCGCGACGTTGTACCAGGGAGGAAGTTGAGAGAAGTTGCTGTTTGTGGAAGGAAACTGGAAACCGCAATACACGCAGGAATCTGACAAACATCCTCTACCAAAGCATCGCACTGTAAGTACTGAGTCTCTCTTCCCGCAGTTGATCGGTCGTGGTCGGTCGCATCCTCCCTTTCTTTGCGCCAGCGGATGGTGGATACGAAAGCGACTCATCAGCAATTCTCACCAAGCGGCGGCAACAACCACGACCTCTGTTCCACAACACCACAACCGCAGCGAGCCTCCTGCCAGCATCCATATTATTCGCAGCACACATCATCCAGAACTCGCCAGTCACACAAGATTTATGCATCCTGCAGCCCGCGCAGATGCTGGTCATGCAACGCCGACTTGTTGATCCCAGACTCCCTCCGAATCAACATCATTAAAGGAAGGACGTCGGTCGCCTACCAACATGCCAGTCACAAGGGTTGAGGAATGGCTACAATCAGACCGTGATTACGACCGACGGGATGCTCATCCTCATGCTCCCCCACACCGCTGCCGCAGAATCATCAAGGAATGGACGACGGAGGATGGCGCATTTGTGACGTGCTGTGCTGACGATGGGACTCAACAGACACATAAACTAGTCGCCATGTCTTCTCTTTCGCGTCGTGCTTGCTACAAGTGCGGAAACGTTGGCCACTATGCTGAAGTTTGCTCCTCTGCTGAGCGTCTCTGCTACAATTGTATGTACATTCCATCCTCAAATCCAAATCCTCCCTTGTTGCACGAAGCCAGCTAACCTTTTTCTCTTGGTAGGCAAGCAACCAGGTACTACTCGACCTTTCTCAACATCACCTTTCCATTACCGACATCGTCTAACATTATAATAGGTCATGAATCTAACGGTTGTCCATTGCCACGAACCACTGAGGCTAAGCAATGCTATCACTGCCAGGGTTTAGGCCATGTCCAGGCCGACTGCCCAACTCTCCGACTCAGTGGAGCTGGCACGGGTGGTCGATGCTATAACTGTGGTCAGCCCGGTCATTTGGCTGTAGGTTCTTCAAATTCTCGTTGGTTGCACAGATACTGATGGTTTACAGCGTTCTTGCCCTGCTCCGGCTGGTCCAGGTCCTATTGGTGGTGCTGGTCGTGGCATCGGTGCGCCTCGAGGAGGTTTTGGTGGCGGATTTGTTCCTCGTGGAGGCGGATTCGCTGGAGGCCCACGCCCGGCAACATGCTACAAGTGTGGTGGTCCAAACCATTTCGCTCGCGATTGCCAGGCTCAAGCCATGAAGTGCTACGCTTGCGGAAAGTTGGGACACATTTCTCGGTAAGCCTTGACATCACCATATTATGAAACCACGGGTAAACTGACTAAATATAGTGACTGCACTGCGCCTAACGGTGGACCTTTGAACACGGCCGGCAAGACTTGCTACCAATGTGGCGAGGCAGGTCACATCTCTAGAGATTGTAAGTTTAGACTTTCCAACCCCGCGTTTGTTTCATGTTTATACCTGTGGCCCCATTATGCTCAAGTCATAGCGAACCCTGCCCTGCAAAGCACGTGTTTGGAGATCCAAAATTCGCCAACTAACTTTTGATATAGGCCCACAAAAGGCTACCAATGGAGACCACACTGCTGATGGTGTTGACCTTGGTGTTCCGGTTGCCGTTGCGCCCATTCAACCTATTGCATAGGTCGGTGCTTAATTGGACCAACACAGGGCAATAGTATACGATGAACTATTGTGACCGACCTGTGACATTTTACACGATCATCGCTTTTCATATCTGTATTTTTGGACACAACAAGGATCGTCTTCCCGCTCATTCTGTTCTGCATAATGCCCGGCTCGGCATACGAAAATCGTTATTTTTCACTTACGGATTGCTTTTCATGGCGCCTGGTCTTCGCATGTTTTTTCTCCATACGAACCCCCAAAAGCTTTTGCACGATAATTCATTTCCTACCTTTACGACTTGGCAACCCCGGTAGATACCATTTTGACCTTTCAACAACGTGGCGTCAACACATTAATTTCATGTTTTCTCGGGTAGAAATCAGTGTATTCCTTCTTGTCCTGGGCAAGGGTGGTTGGACGCTTTTGAAACTACATGGAGATGGCGGAGGCGAACAGCGAACAAAAACCTGGTGGAGGTAGCAGCGGAGAGGCAATGGAAGGGTGACGGAATGGGTAAGAAGATGCTGAGTGGGTGGTGGGATAGTTAATAGCAGCGTGATTTCTGAATCGAGGCTTGAGTCCAAAGTAATAAAGATTCCCGACAAATATTTGGTGTTTTACTTGTGATGTTTTATGGCGAGTGCGATTCTTGACTAATGATGTATGTATATTGGGAGTAGGAATTCTGTACTGTAGATGAGTAAGGAGATAGTGTTGGAAGCATGGCGTGAGTGATGCTGTCAACTTGTTGGGGAAGTCGCGAAAGCGGGCCGGTCCAGGCAGCCGAGCCGATGCAACTCTTCCCTCAGCTCTTCCTCTCTGCCAACTCGGATTCAACAACACCAATCCGACACTCGTACCTTGATCTCACGCGTGTCTTCCGCCGTCGCGGCTCTCTTCTCCGGACCAAAACACCTTTCATGTCAGTCATTCACGTCTGGGGATCATCGTCATCTGATTTCTGGGCTACTGCTCAGTTCATCCTTACTCTCTTGACGGTTGGTGTCGTTGGGTTGGTTGGCGGCGTGATTTTTGCGGCGGGGGTGAAGTGGAGGAAGGCGAGACGGGGGATTCTTGCGTACTGAGTGGGCGAGAGACGCGTGTTTGGTGGTACTTTTGTGAGGGTGTGTCCTGAGCTTTACGCGTCGAAGTGGAGAAGAAGGTATCAAGCAAGAGAAGTCGCTGTCAAGATGGCGGGAGGTTCTGTTAGTGATGATGAGGAGGTATGGTATCTATCTTCCTTGTAGGTTGTAGGTTGGTGGTGCTGATGGTGAAAAGGTTGGCATTCTTGATATTGATGAGATTCAGGCTCATGGTATGTTTGTTCTGCTTCGGTATGATTGGAAGAGATGTGGACTATGAGACTGATGGGCGTAGGTATTGGAGCTACGGATATTGCGAAGTTGAAGGCTAATAATATTCATACTGTTGCGGTATGTCTTTTTTCACTTCTTCGTGGTCGTGTTCTAATTTTACGCAGAGCTTGATTTCATGCACTACCAAACGTCTCCTGAAGATCAAGGGCTTCTCTGACATCAAGGTCGAGAAGATCAAGGAGGCTGCTAAGAAGTTGTCGGTGAGTAGTTCTTTTAATACTTGTTACTGGTCGTTGCTGATTCATTGTAGCCAAGTGCAAGTGGCTTCATCACGGCTGCTGAATTGGGTCAGGTTCGAAAGAAGTGTATTCGCATTTCTACTGGCAGCAAGCAGCTTGATGCTTGTTTGAACGGGTAATTTATCCTCGATGATCCTACGGTCTTTTTCTGACTAGTCGCAGTGGTTTCCAGACTATGAGTATCAGCGAGGTCTACGGAGAGTTCAGTGAGTTGTAGCGTAGTTATTCCTTTTGGTCACGGTTAACCAGGAATAGGATGTGGCAAAACCCAACTCGCACATACCATGGCAGTCATTGCCCAACTCCCAAAGGCAAGTCTTGCAAACTCGCATAGTCGCGTGTTGCTAATATATTCTAGGAGATGGGTGGTGCTGAAGGAAAGGTTGCTTATATTGGTTAGCCTAATCTTCCCCCCTCTTTCTGCCACACCCTCGCTAATCCTGTCGGCAGATACAGAAGGCACCTTTCGACCAGAGAGAATCATGGAAATTGCCGAGCGGTTTGGAGGTAAGCTCTCTCATCACTTTCCCCAAGAAGTTCTAGTGCTAATGATAATAGTTGATCCTGATCAAGCATGCGAGAACATTGCCTATGCCAGAGCCCAAAATAGTGAGGTAAGGTTGAAGTGCGACACATTAGTGAGCTGAGTATATCTAATTTGACTCCGACAGATGCAAACCGAGTTGCTCGAGGCCCTCGCATCAAACTTCGCAACGAATGAATACCGTCTCCTTATTATCGATAGTGTCATGGCACTCTACCGAACGGATTACTCAGGTCGTGGTGAGCTCTCTGAACGTCAACAAGTCCTTGGATCTTTCCTTCGACGTGCCACTCAAATGGCTGAAGAGTTCAATCTTGCCGTCCTCATGGTATGCCACTTCTTTCTTCTACATTCATATTGATGATGGGCTAACCCGGGGGTATTAGACCAACCAAGTCATGTCTGATCCTGGTGCTTCCGCGCTCTTTGCGGGTGCTGATGGAAGAAAGCCGGCTGGTGGGCATATTCTTGCGCATGCTTCTACGACGCGTCTCCTTCTGAGAAAGGGAAGAGGTGAGGAGCGGGTTGCTAAGATTGTTGATTCGCCAGGTGGGTTATATCACACCCTCCCCAACTATCATCTTAGGTTTTCATTTACTAATATGCAATTATGTAGATTGCCCCGAAAGAGAGGCTACGTATATCATCACGACTGGTGGTATCAATGATCCCGAGAAAGCGTAGTCTTGCTCTGGTGTTTGCTTTTCTCCCCTGACGGATAATGATGGATGACGGTGATGATGATGGAATGGACGATTATGATGGATGATATATTGCATTTCTGATTTGCTTGAATAGAAGAACATGAACTGGCGCTGGAATATGGATGGATGGATGGACTGATGGATTTGATACCCCCTTTTATCGCTTTCCCTGGATTTGCTTGTACTGTGTACAGATGAGATAGATATGACATAACACTACAACAAAACAAGACCTTTCTTCCGGGTATGAGTTATTTGTGGTGGAAGTGAAGGGTGTATTTCTTGGGTATTCTTTCTCCATACTCTCCGTAAATATTGGTGTTAAACTCCTCTTTTCTGGCTTCTTGGTCTCGGTAGTTGTTGGGGTTTCTGTTGCTTATATGGGTTTCCTCGGTCGGTAAGATGTTAGGATTCATGGAGTGACTACTCTTTCTCTGTGGGCTGGAAAGGTAAGTTATTAGATAATTTAGTTGGAGCACAAATACTAGAGAGACAAGAGATAAGCTCTTCTTAAGCGGCCTGGGCGTATTCTTGTTTGACTTTCGTCTCTTCGTCGTACAGTAGCTTGAGTTTGCTGCGGGTTGTACACTACCAGCCAAAACTCTCCATCCCTTAGGATCAGGGAAAAATATTATATGACATGAACCACACCAAACCTAGTTTCCATCATGATAACTTATACCCCCTTTCTACATCCATGGCACGTTTCTCGTCGCGGCAGAAGCAATGCTCATAAAGGAGCACTCCAATAGACCACAGGCATAGTAACGCAAGAGTTCCGCCTAATAGATACCACCAAAATGATTTCTTTGTGTGGTCCGCAAACGGAAAGACCAGGAGGCCAAAAGCGGTGCAAAGCCATACAGGCGCCAAAACCAGAAATGAATTCGTTAGCTTTTCCCACGCTTTGTGGTTTGGCCTTCCTACAGACGCTTGTATGTCACGTAACGAATATCCAATTTTGTCCATTCGTTGTTTGACGACCAATTCCATGTGTCGAAGCTCACGTGGCATCGTATACTTCTTCTATAAACCGATTAGTTACAGAAAGAAATTGAGGGTTATAAAGAATATTCCATACACTTCTTTTGTTTAGATGATACCTCCCCAGTCCTCTCCAGTATAATAATAAACTCCCGTGTGGACATGGTAGAAATACCCGTGGATCTTAGCATGACTTACCAAGTGACCCATTTCCTGTTCTATGTAAACCTCGATCCCACCGACTACACCGGGCCATTTCTTGAATGTCCGTTCCAACTTATCGATAGATTGGTACGCCAGTGCCATTCCGTCCCAAACCCAACTCCCGGCAATTTCGTCTATTTCTGCCGGATTATAGGACGTGTGTTTTCGCAGACAATTTCGAATCCAATCTTGCGCATCCAAAACCGTGTAATACTCGAGTGTTTTTTTCCTTTGAGTCGCATTTCCCGAGCCATTTCTACTATGTCCTTGCGCGGAAAGGCTTTAAATTCTTGGGCTGGTTCTTCGAATGCTGGGTGGGGGTAGGCGAAAATTGGTAGATTCTTTTTAGTGTTTTCAAATCGGCTAAGCAGAGGTTGTCTTTCAGGTGGTTGCGTTTCGCTGGACTTGGAGTAAATCCAGTCGGAAACCTTCTGTATCCATCTAACTATTGCAGTTTCTATCAATCAAGAGTTTCGTATAGTTGAAAGGTTAAATTTTGGGAGAAAGAGCGTCGGACTCGCTTGGTATTTAAAGTTATTAGGTATACTCGCTAATTTAGCAGGTATAGATCGCCTCTGCTTGGTCTATACTTAGGTAGTAGCTTATAGTTCTAAGACGAACCGTTAACCTATTTGAAACAACCTGGTGAACCTAACCGTGTAGTACACGCTGGGTGTTCTAGAACCACGGGGGATAAACAAGTGACCCTGTGAACAGATCGTCATCGCGCCTAAAAACAAAAGCCGTGCATTTGTTTGAACAGTAATAAGCCTAATTACATGGACGAGATAGGAAAGTCATATTATTGGGAATCTTTCCAATTATGAATATATCGAATTAATCTCAGCTGGTACTGTGATACAACCAAGAAATGTTTAGCAGTGACAATATCCGTTGACGATATCGTCAACGGAGTCCTCCATCTGATCCACCAAGCACGTGAACAATTTCTATACTTGACCTTCGGGCTGGCCGTGGGGTATGCATAGACGTCATCTGCAACATTCACGAGTGGGGTGTGCCAAGACATGTTTGAAAGTTAGATTATTTACATCTTACACCTCTCAGAATCACCGCCTCATTACCCAATGTCTCCTTGATATACAGCAGAAACCAGCATGCCTGGTATCGTCCGCAAGATTCTGATCTTCGCTGCGCTTGATGGCTTGGTCTTGCAGCCGTTGTCGCATAAGGGACAGCGTCCTGCCTCGGCGACCAAAATCGCATACAATGAGGCCAATATTGGGCCCGCGTTGAAGCAGCGGGAGGGTGAAGATGAGGGAAGATGTTTTGAGGCTTTTGGAATTGTGGGTGAGTGTTGCCATGGGGGTTTTGGAGGGGTTTGATAGTGGGAACGTGCTGGGTGGAGAAGAGCGACCCCGCTGACGTATTCTCTGTCGAATAGGATTGTTGACCGTTTCGAAAACCTCCTTTCTTATTTCGATTACGAGACGTCAACAAGTCGCTCAGATACAAGGGAAGCCAATTTATGTGATTACCGAGGTGGCCGTTACCCCACTTGCTTCTAGAGCAGAAGCCAGCGCCTCGATCGAACAGACTAAGACTGCATTGCAGAAAGGTGCCGTTGATGGACATGAGCTGGACGAACCGGATAGTGAGGATGAAGACGACGGAGCTAGAGGAGGCAGCGATGATGTCGATGACCAGGAAGCACAACCTGTGGTGATGAGCTCTAGCTCGAATGGGCATAAGAAGACAAGTAGTGTTGCAGAGGATGTGATCTCCAAGAAGGGTGGCTATGGAAGATTTGCCAAGGAGTGGTTTTCGAAGAAAGGATGGACTGCCGACCAGAGACGAAACCTCGGAATGACTGCATCAGAAGATCAGAATACAGCCCTAAAGACGGGTGAAAGCGAGGCAGCTACGCCCACAGGCAGTGATGCCGGCGATCAGATTGACAAGAATGATGTTTTGGACGAGTCTGGCAAGAAAGCCAAAGAAGTTGCCGGCGCCCTAGTACCAAAATTACTACGAACGGCGCAGTTATACTTTGGCTCTTCGCGGAGTTTCTACTTTTCTTATGATTATGATCTTACTCGAAGTTTTCTGAATCGTGGAGAGGCCGCCAATACGGAGCTACATCTCCATGAGACGGCCGATCCGCTGTTCTTCTGGAATCGACATATTGTACAGCCTTTTGTGGATGCTGGGCAAGGTCCTTTGGTTTTACCTCTCCTACAAGGATATGTCGGACAAAGGGAATTTCAGATGGATACAGATCCCCCACAACCAATTTTGGTTCTAGATGGCGCTGAAAAGTGCTCTATGGAAATGAGGGATTTGTCACCTCGAATGTCCCAAGAAGGCAGAATTCCAGACGTGGATGGTGCTTTTGGGAACTTGAGGTATCGAAGCAAAAGCCCGATCAGACGGGATACAATGAAATCGTTTTCATTAACTTTGATATCCCGGCGATCAGTGAAACGTGCTGGCCTTCGATATTTGCGACGAGGGGTAGACGAGGATGGTCATACTGCTAATAGTGTTGAAACAGAACAGATATTAGCAGATTCGGAGTGGAATTCGACAAGCAAAGTTCACTCGTTTGTGCAGTTGCGAGGCAGCATACCCATTTTCTTTTCACAAACACCGTATTCATTCAAACCAGTTCCCCAGATTCAGCACTCTGTAGAAACAAATTATAAGGCATTTAACAAACATTTCGACAACATATCCGCACGGTACGGCCGTGTTCAGGTGGCTTCACTAGTCGAGAAACACGGCCCTGAAGCTATTGTTGGCGAACAGTTCGAAAAGTTTGCCACTCGGCTAAATGAGTCAGGAGGGATAGGCGAATCGAAGGTCGAGTTTGAATGGTTTGATTTTCATTCAGCTTGTCGGGGCATGAAGTTTGAAAATGTAAGTTTACTTATGGATAGTCTCGGAGATCAACTTGATGAATTTGGATTTACGGTGGAGGCCAACGGCGTCCAAACATCAAAACAAAGTGGCGTTCTAAGAACCAATTGTATGGACTGTCTCGATCGAACGAATGTAGTCCAAAATTACATTGGAAAACGAGCACTGGAACAGCAGCTCAAAGATGAGGGTATCGATTTCAGTCTTCAGGCCGACCAAACGAATCAATGGTTCAATATGTTATGGGCGGATAATGGTGATGCGGTATCTAAACAGTATGCTTCAACTGCGGCTATGAAAGGCGATTTTACTCGTACACGCAAACGAGATTATAAAGGGGCTATAACGGACATGGGTCTCTCAATATCAAGATTCTACAGCGGGTAGGTTGCCACATAAACAAGCTTACGTTTCATTCGCTAATTCCTTCACAGCATCGTGAATGACTTCTTCAGCCAAGCAGCAATCGACTTCTTTCTCGGGAACATGTCAAGTTTAGTCTTCGATGACTTCGAATCCAACCTCATGTCTCGAGATCCAGCCGTATCCATGCAAAGGATGCGTCAACAAGCCATAGAAGCCTGTCAAAAACTCGTCATAGCGGATGAAGACGAGGAAATGATCGGTGGATGGACATTACTCACTCCCAACGTGCCCAATACCATTAAATCCTCGCCCTTTGAGGAGTCGATCCTGCTCCTCACCGATTCAGGACTTTACTCCTGTCGTTTCGACTGGAACATGGAGAAAGTCTCCTCCTTTGAGCGTGTTTCTCTCGATCATATCGTGGGGATCAAGTACGGGACGTATATCACATCAACCCTGACCGCCTCCCAAGCCGACGAAGCACGGAATGTGGGATTTGTGATCACCTACAAAGTCGGCAAGAACGACATCACACGTATCAATACACGCTCCATGGCGAACGTTGCCCGTCCCGAAGTCGATTTCCTAGGTCTGAATGCCGCCTCTGTGCCCGCGCCGTTGGCTTCTGGTATCGCAGCGTTGATTGGTCGTCCGCAATCGCCAGCGGATAGGGTCCTCGCGCTGAAGGCTCTGTACACCCGATCGGCCGTGTCCAAGGATGCGGACGCCGCCCAGGGGAATGCGATGAGTGAGCTGGAGCAAGTCACGGGTATCTGTGAGGAGATTGAGAGGATGATTCGTGCTGGGAGGGTGGTTGAGGTGGGGAACGAAAGGGAGAGGGAGGGCTTAGTGGAGAGGGGGGAGATTATCAGTCTAGCTGAAGCGCGGAAGTCTACGGGGTTGTTGGAGCAGCTGGGACATAGCTTTAAGAAACTTATCTGGGCGTGAGTGGGAGGTTGGAGGGGTATTCTTTGTTCTCCTGCCTCTCTCTTATTCTGAAGAAATTGGATTACGGTACTTCACGTAGTACGTACAAGGAGGAGGGTAAGTGAGAGGGAGAGCTTCTATTACTGTAGCCGAGGGCTGAAGAAGAGGGGATTGAGGCGCGAAGTGGGTTGTGTAGTGTACATAATTGTGGAATAGAAATAATATATACCCCCCTAAATCGGCCCCGTACTCTGAGTTGTAATTTCACAGAGGTCCCTTGAGGTCCCTCGCTCGCTTGCCTTGCTTACTGATCGCTCGCGTTTATCTGGGGTGCATGGCATGTATGTATGTATGTATATCCATATATCCCATCCACGCTCGAGGGAAAAGAAAAGATGGCAATGGCATCATAGTGGTCTGACATTTCTTCAAGGCGTAGGGCGTAAAGACAAGATAAGGCGTGGCGTCTCCATCCCGATTCCATCCCCTACAGTGATTTTCCTCTCCTAAATCTTTTCACCTATAATCTACACTACACTACACTACACTACACTACACTAGGTAAGATAGCAAAGAATCTCTCACGTGTGGCTTTGCCCTTGCGAAACCTCACGCCCTCCACGTTGTCAAATCTTTTCGATTCGACAAGAGACAGGTTCCAAGTAAACCGCTTAGCTTAGCTTAGTCCCGAAGGGTTGCCTTGTGCGAGTGTGGCGCATACCCCTCTTTCGAGGGGTAGAGTTAGCTTGGAGGGTCCAATGACCACGGATTTCGAGGGACGTGTCAGCGCTTTGCGATTGATGAATAGCAAATCAAATCGAAGCACGATGAGAAGAAAATACTGTAAGGGTATTGGTGTGGATGTGGATGTGGATATGAGGGGTTGATTGTCAAAGTATGAGGGGCAGAACAGGGCGCAGGTGGATTGGTACGGTTGGTGGCAGGCTTGCTCTGCAGCCCAGGTCCAGGGCGGAAAGAGGTACGGTACGGTATGTTGTGTGTGATGGATATGTGGATGGCTTTACAGGACAGGGTGGGATGGATATGCACCGTTCATGCAACGTGATGATTCACAATCCCTCTAAATCCAGGGTCCTGCTTTTCACCCCACCGAGACTCCCTTGTTGCCTTTTTATCTTCTCACCACCATCACCAAATTTCTTCGCTTGTGTCTTGTCGACTCGGTCCTCCTGTGCGAAGGCGTGATGAGGCGACGGACCGTGTATGGAGAAGAAGAGAGAGGTGGGGTGGATGAGATGAGATGACGATCTGCGATTGAAGCGGGTGTGGGTGGTTGGTTACATCCAATAATAAGCTTACCGGTAAAGCCAGGGGTACAAGAAGCTTGAAAGAGACGCGAGTTCCTAATATGGGGAAGGTATCCTGATTGAATTTCTGATAATCTTTTTGACCGATATGGAGGGGAAATATGAGGACGGAATACGGAGTTTGGTGTTCAATGAAAGATGGGTGTCAGACTGATATTGTGAGATCAGATACTGTAGGTACGATATGCTTGGATCTGGAGATAAGCTTGGCGTTGGAATTTTTGCATTTGAGGCTCAGATGGAAGGAGCCACGTCGAAGATTTCTACTAGAAGAAAAAAGATCGTCAAGGACCAGAGTGTGGAGAATTTCAGTACTTACAAAAATAAACGCAAGGACAATCAGATATCGTGACTTGCTCTCGTAAACACCGAGGAGGAGCTCGGAGAAACAACAATCTGACTGTAGAATCCCAATGTTCTCTGAGGGTTCGCCCCGGCTTCGATGCATAGCCCTAACTCCATGGGGTACAGCCGATATCAGCAGGCTCTCCCCCACGAGGTGCTGGGCCGTGCCGGGACAGCAAGGCGGTCAATGGTTAAAATCTCCCCAGCCCTTCCGCAAATAACACGCCATGTCAATCGTATCCAGATCGCTGTCAACCCCCATTTGACTGGGTATGCGTATTTTTCCGCCAACCATAGTGGTACAAGAGGAACCCGAGATGCAAATGTAGATCTATGTCTTTAAGTTTAGCTCCACTTTGGAGGCTCAAAGGGTCCCCAAGCTTTTCAACCGGCGTCTGAGGTAGGAACGAGGGTCCTCGTGGGACAACATGTACACCGCTCAGCAAGATAAGTAGCCTATCGGTACCCCGTACGAGAATTTGGCATCACCGCTTCGCATCAATGGAAGTATATTTTGAGAAACGGGCAACAGAGTGCGTCCTAGTTTTCGTCGGAGTTCGACGTATCTTCTCAGGACATTTGGAATGCTGTACTTGTGCGTCAATGAGGTCGAGATAATTGCCTGATCAAGAGAAATGCAAAAGGGCCCTCTCCATAAGCAGAATGGAAATAACGCCTTGGTTGTATGTGAGACGATCTGATTGGATGACTTCCACTCCCATAACCCGGAGATAAACTTGTCTTGCTGACTTTGAAGAATTATCTGAGTAGCCCTGCAGGTTCAAAGATGGGGTTATGAGCGTATTGAGCTGCTTCAAAATGAAATTGGGTGGAGAAAAGAATCCTGCCCAATCGAGAGGATCAAGCAAAGACAACCCCAAGAGCACTGTTATAGTAACCATCGAGTGAAGTGGCATTGACCAATCCAGAGCAAAGACCACAGATGATTACTTAGGAGTTCACTCCGTAAGAGCTTGCGACTCCACAATCCCGCATTCCTCCCGTAGGCCAAAGACAGAGGGCCGCAAAGGTCCGCAGATGCAGCCGCTCATTAAAGAAGCACACAGATGTTACGATCCCACTACCGACATCGATGATCCATATTGCACTCCGTCCATAGACTCAAGATTTTCCCGGGATTCTTCCTACCACCGTTGATCGTTGTTACCCGTGTTTAAGCCACTTCGGTGCTACTCTATGAATAGAACTGTTTTGTCTGAATAGAGAATTTCAAAATACGAGAAATGCCCTTTTGGCAGCGTTCGTTTTTGCAGACATAGAGAAAGGAAGTCTCCAAGCTGAAGGGGCTGTGGGACATCAACGACGACCCCGGTCTTTGTGGCGATTGGGGGCTTCAGGATGCTCCTCTTGCCACGTGGCCCCCTACTTCGCAGAGACTTGCCGTGAGACGGTATATTGAGAAATACGATTGTCGTGGGATTGAAGAAGAAACATGTTCAAGATTTTCCCGTTGTTTGGTGGTCGAATTTAAGATCCGTGCGAAACGGCCTGAGATGGCTGTGAGTAGGAAATGCATCATCATTACGCCCTGTCAAAATCTTAATATCTCAAAGATAAGTCAAATATGCAAAACCTACCATGCTGCATCCCATTTGCATGTTGGTATTGATGGATGAACAAAAACCGCCTGAGTCATCGAAAAGTGTATTACGTAGAGCACACTTCGCATCCCCCAGGAGAAGACCATGTCTCTGATTGGTAGATACGCTGCAGAAAAGTGCAGGCAACTTATGCAACCTTCTTTAACCTTATTCCTTATCGGGAGATTCTGCTGGTCTGGTTGATCACCAAGACCTGTTCTGCAACCTCGCTATGTACCTGGCCATCTTGGGCTTAGAACAATGCTGATAGGAAAGGCATCTCGAAGGCCTTTTGTCATGGGACCAAAAAGGTACCTATCAGTTGCCCGATATGATTCCCTGTCCAGGAACGTTTGACAACATATGAGTACGGGCAAGCTCTTATCCAAATTTGGCCTCACGGATTGAGAACCAAAATCCATCGTAGCACGTCGACGCAGCAATTGCGGATCGGTAGCTCCTTTGAGACCCGAAGCTGTGGTTTGCCACGAGCACGGCAATGTACATCGTAGTAAATTGTCGAGGCTGTGCTTCCATCAACCTAAGGGATTCGGACTTTCATCTTATGCATCAGATATTTGGAAGCATCTTGGATGAAGATTCGAACTGTTATCCCGATATGACGGGCCAAACTTGCCGTGCTTCTATCCGGCTGAATTCGTGGCTTGAAATTTGACAAGTAACCAAGCAGTTTCCCTCAACAACTAGCGGGCAATATGCAAACATCGAACTAAATCCGATGCTGTCAGCCTGCATGAGTTCGAGAAAAATTCCAGGGTTGAGGGGTAGAGTGGGCAGCTTGGCATTTGATGGTGCGTTGCATTCGCCAGAATCTTGCTTACGACAGCAGATTGTTGCATAGTAAGCACACCTAGAAGGCTCAACGTAAGCGAACCTACACGGGATTCCGAATTTAGGTAATGCTTTTTGGGATGACTTGAGTGGCCGATGGCTTTGGAAGGTCGGCATCTCCACCTCTTCCCACGTTTCGAGAAACCCTGGTCAATGCTACCAGCGGAGTTCAGCCCCATGTCGTTACTCACATCCTTATTTTCTGCGAGAGGAATGATTGGTGATTACATTTCCCCTTTGCGGAATAACTTCGATAGCGGAGACGGCAAGCGGCACGCAATAAATTCTGTGGTGTGGAGGATGAGGCCATACCAAGAATTAAAGATCCTGGGGCCGTTGGGGTCGATGGTACCGAGGAGGCAGCCTCGAGTCCATAAGGGCGTGGCCACCCATCCTTTGTTGACTTCAAAAGCCTTCTTATTTTTAAATCCAAAAGTACCGTCGAACCTCACACTTCTAGCCAAAGTATATTCCATCTTTGTGACCAGTCCTTGCCAATTAGTATCAAAGCTTCAACGCAATTCACAGCCAACCTTACTTAGCCATCGTGTCGAATTGTGTGCCATGGCTTCAGGATCGTATTCCCCAGAGGGACAGCACATGTCGTCGACAAGTGAACTCCTTCCAGGACTATACGATGGAACGTCAAGTGAATCTTCCGCAAGCTCCCCTCTGAATTACAATGTAAGCATCGCCGGGCCGGTTTTCACCAGCCCATGGTCGACAAGGCTAACTTTTAAACAGGCTTTCGATAGTTCATATGGCGGGAATGGCTACATGTCATATCCCACATTTCCTATGCAATATTCCACACAAGATGGCGCTGCGCCCTTGGGGCTCATACCAGTCGAGTTGGAAATCGAAGGTCTATATGAAGACTACGACCGCAGAAGAAGGAAGAATGGAAGCGAGAAGATTGTATCTTCCCATGTACATTCGGTAGGTAATCCAATGGCTGCTTGGTGACACAACAAGCTTATCATTTCTCAGCGCCGCAGAGCTCAGAACCGCGCATCACAGCGAGCCTTCAGGGATCGGAAAGAGAAACACATGCGAGAACTCGAACAACGACTGGCTGAGTTAGAAGGCCGACACACCAATCTCTCTCGTTCATACGAGTCGCTGCAGATGGAATACAGTAGCGTGAAACAAGAACTGGATTCTCTCAAGAATGAAAGTTCACGGGGTGACGGGTCGTCGAGGAATTACCACTCGTCCAAGGGGGTGGAAGACTCTCAGCGCGAGATTCTCGATCCATTACTCTTCGATGTATCGGCCTTCTGTTTTGATCAGGAAGATATTACCCATGGCCATGGAAGGGATTGAGCGAGCGAGCGGTGGTGTGATGTGACGGACATAAGAGAGCAATATACGACGTAATGCGAAGCCATGCAATGCAATCTGGGATCTTTTTGGAGTTTGGAGGTAGGAGGCGCCTATCAGGTTTGAAGGGAAAAATACATGTACAGCTTGATTTGGCGTTGGCAGGATGGTCTCTTGGTCCTGGAGGCGTATGCGGTGTTCGGAATTCTCCTCTGGGAATGGTTGCTGTGAATGGTCCAGCTGCAGTTGCAGCGGGGTTAGAGATGGACTCTGCATCTCTGGCCGCATTTATAACGATGGACTGCACTGCATCGAGTTTTTTTGTTGGGATCATGTACGCAGTGGAGTAGTATACGGCAAGGATGCCTATAACAGAACTTGGTCGATTGGATTGAATCACGATTGAAATAAAATTGTCATCATCCTCACTGTGACTCTCTGATAGCTGCCATCTTCATGTTCCTTATCTGTGTGCGTGTGTATGTGTGTGTGTCTGCTGTCGTGGCTGATTATCTCCTTAGTTCCATGTTTCCCGCCGATTTTCAGGACGCGTTGGATGAGGGAGGGCCGTGGAGGTTGATTGCAGCCGTAGCGCCGTAGCGTCGCAGCACATCTCAAGTCTCGACTCTGAACAGTGTAGAATACGAGTACCGCATGCAGAGTGCGGGGTTGACAATTTGATTCTCTGCTGCAGACAGAAATGAAGAAGAATAGATGAAAGATCTCGAGTTTAATATACTTCGCGGGAGTACGACTAAAAGTTTCGCGACGCGGTACTGGCACGTGATCTCGGGTTAACTTTGGATCTCATCCGACTGCCCCTCAACCCCTCCACCCCTCCAAGACCCCTTTGGCCCAGATCTGGACTCCAGAGACACATATTGACATCTCCTGTTGCAATTTGTCAACAATTTGAAGCACTATGCTCATCCTCGAATCCCATAAAGATATCGCCACCAAGGCCAATGGCTTGGAAGGTTCTATGAGTGAGACAATGAAAATCTTTCTTACCCCTCCTTTCTAATTCTCTGCGGGGTTCGGCTTGAAATTTGAAGCGTGGAGACTGATGGCGTGGTGCTGCATTCTATAGGAATCTTCCTCTATCACCCATCTATACCAGGTTATCCAAATGCGTGTGTAAATCCAAAACATGAATGCAATAAAACTTCACATCCCAGGAACGATGAGCTGACTTACACCTCAGACGTTTTCCCGGTGTCGTCTTGTTCTCGGAGATTTATCAGGGTAAGTCAAATTGCTCCACATCACTGTCTAGTTCTACGGATCTGTATCTCCATAGAAATACAGAGACTTGAAAATCTGGCACTGATTGTTTCACTATAGTCACCGGTCCAGTAGCACGCTTCGCTCGTCAGATTGCAGGTCAGGGCTATATTGTTGCAGCTCCATCTTCATATCATGAGTTTACAGGTCCCGAACCTCTGGCATATGATGTTCCTGGTACAGACGCCGGTAATGATTACAAAATTAAGAAGGTAAGATTCATATGCAAACTTGAAACGCTCAACATGAGCTGTTGATATCAAGTAAATAACTCAATATTGCAGACACTAGCAGGCTACGATGAAGATTCTACATTATCTATCGACACACTGCTATCACTTTCAACTTGTAATGGCAGAATAGGAGCTACAGGAATGGTATGTTCCATTGTCATGCAAAGAACCCTTTTCACTCTTCGTCCCCCTCTGCATTTACTTCAAAACACTCTAACAAATCGCAGTGCCTCGGAGGCCACCTAGCCTACCGTTGTGCACTAGACCCCCGCGTCTCAGCAGTAGTAACCTACTTCGCAACAGATCTGCACTCCGCAACGCTCGGCGCGGGGATGAAAGATGACTCTCTTTCACGTGCAGGAGAGATCAAAGCCGAATTGGCGATGATCCACGGCACGAAAGATAACCACGTACCACCCGAAGGGCGGGATCTGATTCGGAAAACGCTGAGAGATTCAGGCGTGGTATTTTCGTGGTATGAGGTTGCTGGTGCCCAACGTAAGTCGAGTTTGTAGTGGGAGGGAAGGGGGGTTGAAAAGACGTTGCTGATGAATTTATAGATGCTTTTATTCGTGATGAATTGTCGAAGGGAAGGTATGATCCGGCGATTACCAAGATCTGTTTTGAGATCTTGCTTGAGCTTTTTGGGAGGACTTTGAAGCTTGATTTAGGCTCTCATGACGGGAAGGAGCAGAAGATTGAGGATATCTGTTAGGGTTTTGATTTTTTCCCTAGGAGATCTATCTTGGGGGGTTCATAGTGTACAGTACAGTACAGTGCGTATATGCGAATGGCTATGAAACTTCCAGGATGTTTTATGAATACCTCGCTAATCTCCACCTCTGTTCGTTTCTTCCATCCTAAAATCTTCTTTCTGCGTATACTTTTATGAAATTCAACTTCAACCAATTCCTCGAGCCAAGGGTTCCGCGTTAGTGGTACTATCTCATTATCTCATAAGCAATGCACCAATCAAAGAACAGAACAAAGAGATATTTCTTTGAAGCGCATAATTGCATTGTCCGATACCCCGTGCTTTCCAACTCTCTTTCTTCTACAAACCAACTCCAGAAAATCCATTGAACATGATCTTCTCATTCATCTCCCCAATTGAGGGAACAACTGCAAAGCCAAGAAAACAGAATTACAAGAAAATATTAAATACAGACATGTCATGAAGTCCAAGATAGTTGAAAAGCAGACACAGTCACTGAAACAAAATGCATCCTTACAATATCCCAATTCCTTCAATCGAAGTCGCCAAGGAAGAGGAGCAATTTGGCCATCTCTGCTCCCCAGCGTCTACCTCAATGTCAATCATCTCATGGCTTGAGGACGTAAAGAAGGAAAGTAGTGAGAGTAGTAAGTATCTATACTCATCAACACCCCCATACTCACCAACATCCCTCCCACCTCCCACTCCATTCTCCGCAAGCGCGAAGAAGGAAAGCGAGTCTCCAGACATCAAGTCATCACCCTCTACCCCAACCCATCTCACCACACCACACAATCTAACCCTCCCCCTTCCCATCCCCAGCTACCTCGAGCCCCAAATCACGGTAGCACCCCCGCACTTCTTCTACCGAGAACCCGCTACACGCCTCCCTCTCCTTCCCATGCTGGTCGAGCCCAAGATCACAATCGGACCCTCGAATCCCTTCCGAAGGTCTGCTGCTGCTCTTCCTAGGCCTCAAGTTGCAATCGCGGGGGGAGCTGGTATCCGACGCTATCCTGCGAGAGTGGTGTATCGACAGCACCAACGCCAGTACCCTGTGCAGCAAGTTTCACAGGAATGGCGGTTTACGAGATTGAGGGATGATGCGAGGCCGTTTCGTGTGCAGAAGCGGTAACTTTTCCGCTGGTCTAACTCTCTTGATCGAGGGATGTCCAATTTGTAGGTGAGGTGTGGTGGATACCTTTAGTAAGATAGATGATATTTGGATATGCTAATCTGCTGTTTTTAATAAGATAACTTTTCCTCTTCTAATTAAGTATTTTTATTGTGTCTTTGTGTTTTGTATGTTTTTGCTTCTTCAGTGACCATCCCTTTCCTCTAACTCACTATGATCTACAATTCAAGAACATAGTCTAAATTTTCTAGTAAGGCACTCGTCGTTATAGGACTTGATACTGGCCTACCCGCATGGTAAACTCAGTTCCTGTGAGGAATCTGCATAACTACAAAATGCAACGTAAGAGGATCATTTCCTTCGCAAACATCCCTAGGCCTCGAGATAGCTTCGCACTCTGTAGAATACCAACGCCTATACTAAAGATATATATAAAGCCTTTGACCTCTTGAAGTTTTACAGTCCATTATTCTTGTAATTTCTACGGACTGGGGTGATCTGTCTCTTGTCGACGTGTTAGAATGTTAGATATTCATCCTGCTGTTTTGGTGATCTGTTAAGTATTGGTGCGGATTTCATATCTGGTGTATTTACCAGAAACGTAGAAATCGTTCTCATATAGAATAAGCATTAAAAAGTCTCCCTCCAGCGCGTTCGCTCATGTCGCTCTCGAGTCTCGATCGCGGGACTTAAGCGAACCGTCCTCAACCCCGATTAAACATTCCCTCCCGAGTCCCGACTACTCACTAAAAGAGACAAGTCGGCACTAATGAAAAAAAAACGTTCAGTGATCAAAATAGCAAACTAAAACATACAGGGGTTGTTGCGAAATGCAGCAAATTCCAAAATCTCAAGCCTTTCTTACTCAAAATGACACTAAAAGCAAACCCCACAGGGAACATGTACGCCGTATGACGATTTCATCAGAATAAAGGGTATGCTAAATACCTACTAGAAGCAGTCCCGTTCGGTTCACGCCGACCAAATATTCATGGATTCAGCGAACGGAGTCGGCCGATGGCCATTTGCGAACTGCAACAAAATCCATAGAATAGTACTAGATTCAAACTGAATCATGATGATGTACAGCACAGTACATATTGAGTGCCTTCATCGGAATATAATCGTAAGCTAGCAAGGGAGTATTTTGTAGCGAAGTGCAACAAAATATTCGCGATGGGACTACAAGTTAGTTACTTGAACTAACCATCTAGGAGGGAGGTCATTAGAAGGAGTCTACGCCATTCGAGAATCGTACTGTAAGGACTAGCAACTTACGTTTTTGTAGCGAAATGCAACAAAATATTTAGTAAAGTAGATCGCGATGTTGATTAACCTCTTAAAGGTAAGCTGAAGCATACATATCACGCTATCTTTTGGACGTTTTACGTCACGATCTTGTATTAAATTTGCGTTCACGATGTAAAGAAATAGCGAAGTGCAACAAAATATTTAGTGCAGTAGGTCGTGACGTTGATTAACCTCTTAAAGGTAAGCTGAAGGATATATATCACGCTATCTTTTCGGTGTTTTACGTCGCGATCTTGAAGTGGGCTTGCGTGAAATTTACGTACAAGATGTAAGGAAATAGCGAAGTGCAACAAAACATCTAATTAAGTAGATCTTAACGTTGATTCACCACTAAGAAGGAAGCTAAAGGATGTATATCACGCCATCTCCCAGGGGCTTTACATCACGACTTTGTATACGTAGGCTATCGTGTAAGGTGTAAGGAAATAGGAAATAGCGAAATGTGATAAAATCTCTGATTGACGCTAGAGAACGACTACATGAAAAAACATCCCAACCCGGTTGCGCCAGCGTTCTATAGTCATTTCATCAGCATTTCACGGTAAATTAGTAAGGTGCGAGTCTATAGCGAAAATAAAACAAAATCTTCAACATGTCTACTAAAAGCAAATTACTTCTCAAGTAAAAACTTGCAAGAAAGCTGGTGGACGTTTTTCACACCTGCATAATCCAGTGATTCAATCGAAAACGTTTATTGGAGTACTAGTGGCAAGGTACAAGTCTATAACGAAGTGCAATGAAATCTCCAAAACGATACTAAAAGTAAAATGCCACATAGTATACATAACACATCGTGGTTATTTCCTTCTGTGGGTTCATCAGTAATTTATGGTAAACTACCTACCTGCGGTAAGTAGCTAACTCATCTAAGGCAGATGGTGGGCACTCAGTAGTATGTAGTCATGTGACAGATATTTACCCATCGACGGGAGGGAGCCTTACGATTCCTGACAACACTTACTTTACATTTATACCAAAGAAGAAGAAGAAAATTCCAAGAGAATTGATGTGGCCCGATGGTAATTATCGTCGCCGAGAGCGAACTGCAACAAAACACTCGAGATGGGACTAAGACGGGACTAAAACCAGCCTACGTCTCAGCTAAACGTCTAGACTCTGTGCTAGGGAGATCAGTCCGCCCTTCCGCTCTTTTCCAAATACCTTTTTGTTTACTGGAAAGACTACCCTCACAGAACATCGATATACACAACGAACTCACGATCCGCGATAACGAAAGAGAACTATCAAACACACCCTCGAATCATCCACACATCCTCGAGATCCCAGATTAATACCAAAAACAGCTTCGCAGAGGAACAAAGACCTACCAACTAACCTAAAATCGCCAAAATTCAACTTTACAGTAGGTACAAACAAGTTGAAAACCATACCGTAGTACACCACCACCATAATGAAAAGAAAGCTAACCACCAGCTGAACAGCGCTGTGCAACAAAACAGGAACCTGCCTTACAACACCACACAAGAAGGAAAAGAAAACTAATAACCAGCTGAACCGCGACGTGCAACAAAAATAAAAGTCTACCAATGGTTCCTTTCAGGAATCGAAACTAATGTATAGCCTAAGATATGCACCGTCACGCTCTAAAATAGTTCCTCGACCCAACGAATTATTCCATTCCTGGAAAAAGAATTGTTACATTTGATTGGATAAGAACATAATGAGGAGTGATCCCCAGGATACAATGCTACTACTCTACAATAGCCAGAATGAAAATCTAAGAGGTGTGCCAGAGCAACAAACGAAGAAAAGCAAGAAGTCCATCAGTATGCCGCCGATCCCGCTGAAATGTGTATGTCCAAAAGCCTTTCCTCAGTTACAAACTGAAACAGGTCATGGGAAGGAAAAGATGGTCCGGAATCCCAGATCGTTATTTCCCTGATTCTTTCCTACATGCAAATTGCCTCCCTTAATCAAGAACGCAATCGATATTCCAATCAGGAGCCCCATTCACGATAAAGCCAATCCCAAAACGGCTCAGGAACCACGTTGACAAGCTGATTCAAAGTCGGCTGAGAGAAATTATATCGGCCCTGTTCAGTCGCAGCTAATTCTTGAAAACGTGCAAGCTGGGCCCAATTACGATGGAAGGAGTGGTATTCGAGGTGTGCTGGTAACGCACTCGCTTGATGAACTATTGTATCTAGGTCGGACACTATGGTCGAAAGTTAGCTTTTTTTTGACATTGGTAGATCGCAACTGAAAGATGAGGAATGGATTGACTTACGGCCTTTGACAACTGCTCCCCACTGTATAATTTCACTAACTGTCCTTCGATCACTCTGTAGTCTGAATTCTGCGGGCCACGTGGATGGACCAAGTTCAAGAGCAGCAGCGACGAACTTTGCAAGATCATAGACTGATGTCAGACAGACGTAGAGAGATTGACCAGCAGCGTTGAACTCGACTATTTCTGCCGTTGATGTTCCAAGGTTCATGAGGTAGTCACCTTCTTGTCGAATTCCGGTTCCCGATCCAATGTTGTAAGCTGCCAAACCCCCTCGGGCAAACCTTTGGTAGAAGACGCCACAAGAGAAGATAGTGAAGCGCATCCGGTGTCTAGAGTCATGGCTCCATTCCTTTAATCGTGCAATCGTTGCTTTTTTCCCACGGTCCAAGGGATCATTGGGGGTCCGGCGTCCGGGTGGTCCTTCAAACTCTGCTGGAACGAATCTGCTGACCCCTGAATGAGCTGCTGCATCGATGAGGTTGATTTGCGGCGAGCCAGAAACAGTAGAGATAACCACATCAATTCCTCGAAGTGTATAGCGAAGATCTGTTTGGTCATCATAGTTGACGACAACAACTTGAAACCCATCTGCTGTAAGTGCCGGTTGAGGCTTGATAATGTCAACGAGAAGTGGACTTGTCGGAGAAGGGGTTGGATTGACGAACCCGCCTCGAAAGTATAATAACAGTGTAAGTCCCTACTGAATCCAAACACTGTGCAAATATTCGAGCCAGTCCGCCAGACCCAGCTATTGCTATTCTCATCATGATTGTAGAATATTTGTTCCTTTTTGAGATGATGTTTCAAAATCACTACCCATGGCTATTATATATTTATTAACGCGGGCAGACATTTTATTCATCATGGTACTACGTTCGTAAGGCAAAAGATGTCCCTGCACAACTAAGGAGCAAATGGATTGCGAGCGTGGTAAGGCAAATAGCCACATGTGACTCAAGAAGGTCCGCTGCTGTGTGAGTGGATAGAATCAACGGACAGTCCATGGCATATTACAGTTAATTATAACTCATCAATCTCGTTCATGGGGGGAGAGATAGAACCAGAGGGATGTTTTGGGGAAAGTTCCGCGTCCGAGGTCCGAAGTGAAATAACATTCTCTAGGGACGATTCTTCCGTGGCGAATACCAGTGCAAATGGACAGACAAAATGCTGTTTCAGGTAGTTGCCTGCTATGAGGTTCTGAGATGGGTTTGAGAAGAGTTAGACTAATTAAACAGTCTTGCTTGATAATCGATCAACTCAGAACCAGTCATAGCAAGAGCCCGCATAATGTAGACATCTTCCACGTGCTGAGACCATGGACAGAAAATGGGAGCAAGTTCAGGCCTACTTCTTTTTGAACCTTACAAGAAGGTTGGGAAGGATCACTTGGTCTCCGGGTTTGGGGGCTCTTGATGCTCAGTGAAATGCTCCATCCTGAAGGAACAAAAGAGCAAACTCTGCACAGCTCATCACTGATTCGCTTATATACCACCTAGCCATGTGGCATAATATGCTGCTTCTCATTTCATCGACACAGTCAGCAGCGAATGAGAAGCGACTAAAGACAAATTATGAAAACAACTACAAGTAAACTTTCCAGGATAGTTTAAGTACGGACGAGGCTGGAGGAAGAGATTTGTCCGTCTTAGTCCGAATGGTATCTTACAGCACCTGGACAAAAGACTCGCAACAATGAGAATAATACGTAGCTCAAGGCTCCAAGATGCTTGAAGCGGACAACTGACGTGAATCGGACGCAGATATGAGGCAGTTGGAACGAATGGGAAGTTCTGGAGATGTTCAACCTGAAAAATTATCAGTTGACTAGCCTCTGCCTGCTTGACCGAAATGCCGGCCCAAGATGGGTCGGCCATGCAGAGAGCTTTAGGACCAATCACTGGAATTTGGTTGGGGGCCGTTGCTATCCGTAAGAAAGAATCCAAGTGCAAGATCATCGCGTGGATCAAGCCTCCCATCCCAGCAGCCATTGGAGTGGGATCGAGTCATAGAAGCATGTGAGTTGACGATCGCCTGGGATGTCCAAGTCGACTGTCGATTGGTAAGGAGGCGGATTGTATCGAGTTGAAGGGTGTCTCTGGTGGTGTAAGGTACGAAGTCGGATTTTCCTTAAGGCTGAATATAGTCTTAGGTACGTCCTGCATGCATAAGCGTGCTGCGAGTGCTTTCTGAGGTAGGCATGAGAGGATTGTAGCCTAATATGAAGTTGCGAATATTCGGGCATCGCTGAGATAGCGAGGTGCTTGTAGGTAGTACGGTAGTACGGTTGTATGGAAGTATGAAAGAGAGCAGAGCCGCTTGGTGTTGTGGACAGAGGAAATGTCCAGAAAGGGATCCGCAAAGAAAAGAAATGGGAAGGAGCAGGGGCGGGCGGTACGGTAACGATCATGATCATATGATCAAGAACCTCTCGCTCCTTCCCCCTTCCTCCTGTCGGTAGTAGTTTAGCCGAGCTCCGACCTTTAGCGCAACTTGCAATAATAATATTGACCACAACAACGCGCGACTGCCCTTGTCGGTCGCGATCCACCTTGCCCTCCTCTTGCACATCAGCACTTGCAACACCACAGAAGCCCAGGACTCTCTTTCCTCCAGAGGGAAAGGAAGAGACAGTGGCAGAGACAAAGACAGTCGTAATTGTCAATTGTCAATTGTCGAAAATTATTAGTCTGCCAGTTTGAGGTACTCCGTACTTGCTGCTCAAGTTCCAACTACGACAAGTTTCAAAAGACACAAGCTACCAGACTAACAACCCTTTATTGACTTGAATTCAGACAGACCACAACCATAGCTTCCTTCACAATGCCTCGCCATTTCGCTTCCCAGCCATCCACTATGTCCAATCGCAAGGAAAACCGATTTCAACCATATCAACTGAAGAGAGAGAGCATGTACAGCACCGATTTCTCGGAACCAAAAAGAAGTAAGCGAGAACACTACTCGGGTCCCACATCTTTGCGCCAGAGAAACCATCGCGGCGATGATGAAATCTCTGATTCCTCGCGCAGGAGAAACAGTTTCAACCCTCATCAAACTGGATATCGCAGTCGACGTGACAGTGACATCGATTGGAAGAAACCCTGGCCACGAGGTGAGACTCCAAGTTCAGTCTATCAAGCCACACCCAGCGAGCGTGAGACGGACCACTGGCGACCTGACGGCACTGAGATGCGAAAATACCCTCGTCAAGACAGCCTTGATGACCGACCTCTCTCGATGCCATACCTCCCTGGTGATACCCCCTTCAATAGAGGAGTCCGTTCTACAGACCGATATCGTCCTTCTAACCCTTTCCTACCCCGTGATACCCCTTTCACTAGGGGAGTTTCTGATACGGATCGTTATCGCCCTTCCAATGAATGCCGACAACAAGTGAAGCAAGAAAGAGGTACTCCTTTCTCCACAGGAGTTCCTTGGACAGATCGCTCTGCCAACGAAGCGTTACCCCAAACAGAAGGAGGAAGGGATGCTTCTCAATCACAAATCGAGGCGGAATTATTCTCAGCAGAGTTGGACAAGCTTATCCGAGAATCTTCTGCTCTATTTGACTCTGAGGGATCTCGCGTATCATCCCCTTTCCATCAGTCAATCGACCAGGTTCTGTCTTCTGACACCAACAACGCATTCGTTTCCCAAACGCAATTTCACGAAGCTGAGCCGAGTCAAGATCGTCGTCTGTCGAGCCAATCCCTTTCTTTTTCTTCTGGTGTTGGTAACGGTGGTGGGTGGTGCGAGAAAAAATGGTTGAGTTCTCAGGCAGCGTGTGCCGATGTACCATGGACCTATTTCAACAGTGCTCCTAGCGGCTCTCAAAACCCGACCGATCAAGTTACAGCCCCTTTCAGTCCTTCTCATGCATCTAACACCATTAGGGATCCGTTTGGGCAAATTTCCGAGTGTGCACTGTTAGGCCCCAGTGCTTTCTGTTCTCACAGTGTCTCTGATTTCGATGAAGAAGTTGAGGTCGCCATGCCAGTTTCCTACACTCATGACATGGACTGGGCGAGACTTAGGTTGAAGGATTTCGTAGAGAAGTACCATGGATATGGTGATGAGTTGGCAGCGGAATCATCAATCTCGAAAAAGCGCAAGACTCCAGCTCGTGCAGAAGAGAAGTCAAACATACCAAAACCCCTCAAAAAGTTTCGCTACGAATCATCGAGGTGGTGGGAGAAAGTTGTCGAGTCCAAAGCACAAACATGGGGCTCGGAAGATGAATTGGTTAGTCAAGTCCACTACTGTCCTGTGCAGTAGCTAACTTTGACTGCTAGTTGTAAGAGATGTTACCTCGACCCTAATTCGGTACAATATTGGCAGTCCGGTTCGCCTGTATATCGCCATCTCAGCTTGAATTTCATACTTTAAGGTGGGTGTTATAAAGTTCGGTATGTGAAGTGCCAAACAGCTATGCCGCCGACTTCCGACTTTTCGACATCCTCAACAATGTTTCACGATCGGAACTATGATTCTTGATCTCCGTCAATATTGGAAATGTCTCTCTGCCAGCGCCTTGACAGAATCTGATTGGTGGTTATGTGGTAGTTGTCAGACTTAAGAGGGAAGGAGGATTGTTGTATT
This sequence comes from Hymenoscyphus occultus, assembly GCA_900536445.1. Taxonomy (NCBI): domain Eukaryota; kingdom Fungi; phylum Ascomycota; class Leotiomycetes; order Helotiales; family Helotiaceae; genus Hymenoscyphus; species Hymenoscyphus occultus. The sequence goes on along the minus strand of UNPT01000346.1, from coordinate 1,676 downwards.
ATTGTTCAAGTATTTTCCTTCATTGATCATATCAAGCTACTGATACCTTTACAATGAGTCACCTAGCTCATTGGCGTTTGTTGGCTTGTATCAAGGTGTGCATGGGTTGCCAAATCGGGCTGTCGGGAAGAGATCCTTCGCCCAGGGGTGTTTGGGTGGATGCCTCGCGCCCGCGGCCTCTTCGCTAAAGGCTGTTTCGTTTGTTCTTGCTTTAGTTGATACCTGAGGGGAGTGGTAAAGACCTGTAAACTAGCAAGAATTTCATGAAATCTCTACTCTATTCTCTTTCTGATGCTGCTTTGATTGCGTGTATGATGTATGATAACGTTGAAACCATTTTGGTGTCTGACACAAGGCTACTTTCTAGAAAGACTATGGAGCTAATCTTCCACTTGTCGAATTGAGCAGCAGAACCCCCCTCCCCGCCCCCCATCTTGGGCAGCTCGAAAGGACAAAGACTTCATACTTGAATTACCTTTATCATAAAACGCATTTGGGCAGTCTACTATTACCTAAGTAGGTGCAGAGACTAAGTCCCTATAGCTAGATTTCGCTCTCTCAACACCCTTACCGTTTCCTACCCTCAGTTTCTTTGACCATTTGCTCTCGCTGTCGCATCCTTAATGTTATATTCTTATTATTATATATACTCGTACTAAACCCAGTGGGAGCGGGTGTATATAAGGTATAGACTGCCGGGAGTATATAAGGTATAAACTTTTTTGTATGCGCTCGGTTATATATACCCTATCGACAATTGTCTATACCTTATATACACTCGGTTGTATATAAATAGTTTCTAAAATGTCCGCGGTTGTATATAGATTATAACTTCTTTCTACGTAGTTTTATACTTATTTCTACACTTTTACGGCTCAAATCACTTACTAAAATCACGTATATACGAGGGACAGAGAATAGAAGGGGCAGTTAGGCGAGGGGGGGGTAGATAAAAGGGGGTAGATAAAAGGGGGGTCACAGGTAGAGGGATAGTAGAAACGACTAAGTACACTCACAGGTAGGGACGGGAGAAAACGACCAAGTACACTTGTTGTCACGGAGTTGGAGGAACTAGGGTCAGATCACGTGTAGCACGGCACGTGCGTGCCGCTGGCATTATGTATATAAGCTCTTGTTCCTCTGGAACTCTCTTCTCTCCTTACTTAGTTGTTCGCTCTTTATAGCTGTAATGGGTTGGTACCCAGGATAAAGCACGGCTATGGAGTAGCTGTGCATACGCACGTGCCTTCCCCTCTTTTTGTACCTTACCGCCATATCGTCAACGCTTAGAGCAAGAAGCTCTAACCAGGCATTAGAGACTTCACTGGTACGAAGAGTCTTCTCTTCTCTTCTCTTCTCTCTTTAGCTTATTCTCTTTAGAAATACATTACCTTTCACTTGTACTGTACACTTTGCATGTAACCCGTGACATTAGAATAAGCTCTTCCTACATCTTTACAAAACTCGGGAATACACGAAAACGAGTAAGCCAGTACTCTGAACTGAAGACCCACGGAAACGAGTAAGCCAGTACTCTGAACTGAAGACCCACGACGACGAGTAAGCCAGTACTCTGAACTGAAGACCCACGACGACGAGTAAGCCAGTACTCTGAACTGAAGACCCACGACGACGATACTATATGTAAGAAAACGAAAAACCTCTAGTCACACGGA